>VVHJ01022981.1:1533-25437 GCA_015107715.1 Tylochromis polylepis
GGTGACTACAGAGAGGAAGATGAGCAGAGACTGATAGGATAGGATAGATAGAGGTATCACTGCTGTCCCAGGAGTAGCGTTAATAAACAAATTAAGGATGATAAGGCAGGAGAGGATTTGCTGGGCAGCAGATGGCTGCATGCCTCATCCCCTCCCCATCACCAGGAATCATGAGGGAGAGGGGGGATAAGAGAGGACGAACGTGGATGCTGAAAAAGAGGAATGGATATTGATGATGAAGGCAGTCAGAGTTTAAAAAAAGAGAGCACTTTTTTCTCTACTAAATCATCCTGTCACTTAGAAGAAGATAAACAGATTGTGCCATGTTTTATTCACCCCCTCTGTTACAGGCAGCTGCTTGGAAAAGCAAAAAAACAAAAAAACAAACCCCAAATCCTCCTTGACATCAAAATAGAGAAAAATGTTTCAATAACGCCCTGCTGGTCTTAGAAACTTAAGGCTATTCTTAAGATCTGGAGTTTAAAACTTTTGACAGTTCAATAAATGGATGAGATTTCTGACAGGCAGAATATAGCGCTCAGTGGTCAGAACCCGAGTTTGAACCATTTGACTACAGGACGATTAAAAGAGAAAGAGAACTGCCACATTAGCTGTTATGTGCCTCCTTAAAAAAAAAGGTTTCAGTTTGCAGCACTTCACAGAGACTTCAGGCAAAAGTGTATGCACAAACAGGCTTATAGATTTAAAAAAAAAAGGACTGATTTAATTTGTGTGACAAAATACCCGAGAAGCATTAAAAAAGTTTTAAGATTTAAACAAGAAGCACTCACAGAGCGCAAACCTCCGTCCTTGTAGTGCAGTAAAAACCAAATAAAAAGAGGTAGGTAGATAATAGAAATTGATTTGTAATTACATGGACATGAATAACTTGAGCTTATTAAATTGTTAGCTCAAGTTACCTTATTATATTTTAAATCTTTATACGGTACTTTCTATATATTGACAACACACCACACTTGTAAGAATCATAGTCTCTAAGGTATAAGGCCTTTTGTCAATTTTTGACCAATAAATCATTACGTTGACCTTGAAGACCTTCGTACATGTAAGCTGAATTTAAATTTTTAATTTCTTTAAACTGAAATCATTTCAGACTTTCAGGTATTGTGTTTACAGGCAGACTGATATGGAAATGCTACCAAAAAAACATAACTTGCTTGGCAAAAGTAATTATATGCTATTAATATGAATACTAGGCTCCTAATACTTGGAGACAAATAGGTTATATATATATTTATATTTATTTTTATTTCAAATGAACTGCAACCAGAGCTTACTCACACTTAACTAGTCAGCAGCACTTGGACTACAAACTGATTTCATATCAAAACTACAAAGTTCTGGTATTGAAGATCTGGTTCCTTGCATTAAAGAGCCCCTGTTACAATACTGGCCACACTCACTGAATCACAAATGACTTGGAAGATACAACTTTCCAAACAGTCAGAGAAAACATGGCAGAAACGAAACTCTTTGACTCTGTAATGCTAGACAAACCGCTTTTAAATTCAGCCAGGGGTTCTTGCAGTCGCCTCTTTTTCACCGGATCAATGCTGAACCCTGACCTTGCTGAGGGGGGGGTGCCAATGTCTTCCATAAGCCTTTCTTGTCAGCTCATTGTAAGCTCCATCAGAGATACATTGAGGCCTGAATATCGACTGACTGGCTCCTACAGGCGCCTATAAGGATCTGTATCTGCTCAAGCTCTTCTGGATGTCATCACATGACTCACACCTTCTTTAAAGACAGGGAGAGTGAGAGGAGGAGGGAGTGAATGAAACAGGGGAGGGGGAAGGAAGGAAAGCACCTTTTCTTGCTCCCCAGGAAGCCAAGGACACACTTATGACTGGCTTAAACTGGAAGAGAGGAGACTTTCAGATGACATAAAAGGCATCAAGGAAAAGGGAGAAAAGAAGAGCAGGGGTTAGGAGGAAGAAGGGATGAAAGCAATGAAAAGATGGAGCTGGAGGGATGAATATTAGCAGCGCAGACAAAGACGTCGGGGTGGACGGGTGGGTGTTGGGACTGGAAATGAAAAGGATGAAGAGCCATTGATCAACTGTCACTTCAGTTTACAGGGACCTGACTAACAAGCATCAACACTCAAATGCTCAGTGAACTCTGTAATGTATGAGAGTGCATTTACATAGACGCAGGCTTAATGCACGGCCTGCTACTGTGTCTTTCAGACCTGTGTACTGCTTCTGTTCTTCATGTTATTGATATTTGATCAAAATATACCACAAATACTAAAACCATCATCATTTTTGTTCTCTTCCCAGTGTTTGTCTTCATATTATACTTGCCGTTCTATACCTCGTCAATTAAAGTGAATGCTAGTGCCCCACATAGCCTAATTTTCATCTACTGTATAGATACAAATATACAGGAAAGGTCAGGATAGAGTCCCTCTGTCTCACAAAGGAAAGGTTTTCCCAATACAGGATGGAACACTGATGATTTAAACTGTGTCCACAATCTTTCCTGACCTTAAAATGTTTTCATCATTTTGTGGATAGAAACAATTTCTAAAATGTAGGCCCAAATGCTGCATGTATCTTACTCAGCCAATGGAAGTGCAGCACCTCCCCCATCCGCCCAAAGTTGGTGCACGTTTAGAGTCCTCACACCTCGCCAAGGTCTTCTGAGGGCTAAAATAATTTTCCCAGAACATAATTTAGACCCCAGTCCTCATGGTGGAAAAGCAATGACTCCCAGAAGATCCTTGTCGTCGGGGGAAGTTCCTGCAATGGATATATATAGTTGAACACATAGCATACTTTGACTAGTACTTTAGTCACACACTCATTAAAGCATGCATGACACCTTACTCATACACTAGCTGTTTGCTCTAGGCCATCAAGATATTAACATCACTAAAAATCAAACTTGACATCCCACAGCAGGTCCCACTTTACTGGCACCAAGCAGAAGATTCATCCACAAGATGCTCCAACAGCTATGTTTATTCCTCTGATTTTTGTTAGAATTACTCTTCCTCATTTTCCTAAATACTCCTAACTATAAACCAAAGCGCCATTTAATTAGCGCTGAAGAGCCAACCACATTGGACTGTATGTTTCTATAAATGGCAGATGGAAATAGCTAATTACTAACCCCAGGAAACCTTTTTGGTCATCCTAACCGGTGGGTAGAGACATGATTAGCCTCGCGTGAACCTTTTAAGCCCCGAGTCAAAACCTCTCTTCTCCCACTCACCAGCATCAATATCTCTATGCAAACCTGCCTATGTCAACTCAATTTATTTTCCAATTTCCCGCAGGGTGAAAGACTGCCTCTCTCTTTCTCCCACTGTCTACCATCCATCACTCTACAACTTTCCATTCTGTGATGCTTTTCTCTTTTCTCCCTAGGCAGCCATGTGTCCCATCCTCTCCTCTTTTATTTGTCAATTGTCCTCTCAGTTGAAAATGTTAGGTACTGCTGTGTTTGCCATGTGTGTCTTTGTCAGACAGGCAACTGAGAAGAGAAAGACGGGAAATTTAAGCCTTGATTATACTCTGTTGCAGACACGGACAGCTGGAGACAATCCTGTTATACTTCTTTAATGTACACTTGAAGTCCGCCGCCTGGTGCCCGTGCATGGTTGGTGCATTGTAATATAAAGTCTCTGCAGATGAGTCCTCGCGGCCACAAAAAACAGTCAAGCAAATTGATGTCGACCCTCGCACTCACAGTCTTATGATAAAATTTATATCACTTGGACCAAAGGGGAAAATATAAACCGGGCATTAGGGTGGTTATGTATGTAATGGAACAGGAAGAAGAAAATTAAGCAGACAATAATTTAACAAGTGACTAATATGAAAAGGCTCTAATTCAAGTGGCTGTAGTACCTCAAACAGCCACTTGAGGCTTGACCCAAAAGGGAGTCACTCCTCATAGACTCACATTACCAGGAAGAAGTGCCACTTTGAATGCCAGGTGGCCATGGCTACTAGGTGGCTTTAAGCCAGCCTGTGGTGCTGGTATCTTTTTAAACGTTTTAACACACTCAATCCTCTCTTCTGAATTTAGTCACTTCTGACTTCAAAAAACCAAGATCGTGACAACGAAAGTGCAAACTCCAGGTTTTGAAATGGTAATCCACAAACGGATGGGCAATTTCACAGTTATAAACATCTTTTATATAGCGTGTGTGATCTGAAGCCACAAGAAATTTCTAACAAAGTCTATCTCAAGCAATTATTTTGCCTCTTTTAGGCACTTTCATTGTCGTCATTTCCAGCAACAGCAGCCACCCGATAAACCTCTCGTACATTACCTGATGTTGAAAAATGCAAAATATAAAAAAACAGCAATGATATCCGGCTGTACTTATATTTATCCAGAACCCACAAAAACAACTCCAAAAGATCTCACTTCCTGTGCCAATAGGCACTGATTGCTGACTAAGATGAGTATTGATGAGAATTTATTGATCCCAATGCCATTAATGATTCTGCCTATGGGTCCAATTCTTTATCAATTGCTGTACTGATTCTTGGTCAATTTCCCGTGTAGTGCAAAAGACACTCAGCAAAGGTTTTTGGGATAAATTAAACTGTGCTAACATCTTTGAATCTTAACAAAATATAGAACAAGAGTAGAGAATAGGTTTGCATGTGAAAAAAATTGCACGCACAAATCTTCAATGCCTTATGACTGTATCTGTAACCAGATCCTTGTGTTTTCTGTTTGCAACTATTACTGCAAATGTAATTATTTAGAGCTTATTTAGACTGTTGGTCTAAATCAAATTTCCTAAATCAATTTCAGGACATCAACATGGAACCATGTAAGCTACAGCTGGCTGAAATAAACTGCTTGAAAAAAGAAATTAAAGAGTTCAAGTAATCAAAAGTTTGAACAAGTTAGTAAAACAGGTCAGCCGTAACGGTGTAAAGGAGTTTTATCCAGTGTCATTAGACACTGCAAAACATACTTTATTGCAAGGAACCTTCCCACCACATGACTAATGTTCATAAGCACTGAAAAAAAAACTGTTATTAATTTGATCACCCAGTCCTTCACCTCTGCTTTACACGAAGCCACAGCCAAGGCCGGTTGATATTCATGCTGCTCTCTAAATAACCATCAGCATACACCAACACAAACACAAGGCTCTGGCCAGCAGCAGAGGAATACACTATCGACCAGACAGGAATTTATCAGCCACCATAATTAATCTTGTGGGAGGCGGGCAGTGAATGTTTGCCTGTGAGTGAATCTCTAAGTATGCCTCAGAGAGACACGGGGCGGGAGTGATGGCTCATATTGAGGATATCGCTTGTGTAGAATCGCCCTGGTACAAACAGGCAGACAAACCGCACACACATACAGACTCAAAATTTTTAGAGGGTCAGCCAGACCTGAACAGAAGCTCCTCACATCATGCAACGTTTTCAGAGATGTCTGAGCATCTACACCAGACTGAATCTGTTTAGCCCGCTTTTCCTCCAGGAAAGACTTTGCCCTTTTGAGTTACACATTTAGTGATCACACAAGCTGCCAGCTTTAGTCCGATACGAACACATGAATAAGCAAAAGTAGGTTGTAGAAATGGGCTGTACTATCAAAAGAAGCCTAGAAGATCTATCTTTGTCCATGCAAAGCATCACATTACACCTGCTGTCATCCCTTGACTTCCCTCCATACAAGGCTCTATGAATTATTGAGCGATCCCTGCATCGTCAACTACTACACCTCAGATTGAGCAGAATAAATATTCAATCTGCTTTCACCATTCATAAAATGACAAGACCCCCTGTTTGTAAGAGACTACCTGCAAGCTGAAACATAGGGAACTGAAAGTATGATAATGGCCTCATTTAAAAGGCATTTTAAGAAACAGGCTCCATGCAGTTCTTTCACCAACCAGACCACACGTTTCTTTCTTTTTTGCTCTAGTTTTTCCACCGGTAACAACTGTCCCCACTCTGCAGGTCTTTCCATTACAGAGGAAAGGATACATATGCCACAAACTCTTTCGCATAAGATAATAAAGGGCACTAAAGTGAAAGGAATATTTGTGTACTCACCTTTGTTACAAAGCAGTGTGTGTCTGTTGCTCGCTGTGTGTGTTATGAGCTCTGGAGCGCAGCAGGCAGCCTATCCTCTCTGTCTCGCTCCCACTGCGAGCTGGAGTAAAGTGCGTGTGAGAGAGTGTGTGTGTGAGTGTGAGCCCTCTCACTGGCTATTGTTACAGGGAAGGTAGCCAAACTGAGCATGCTCCAACATGAACAGCCCTTGCAGTTGGCATGGAAACCGGGAAGCGGCTGTCTTGCTCAAGTTGCGAGGTGCTTTTCAGACACACTCAGACAAACGCAGAGCGAAGTGCTGGCAGGTGCTGGCGCCGTGTCATCATCCTGGCCACGTTACTATGCTTGATTAATCCTTCATTCTCAGCATTTCCATTCTTGTCAGTCAGAGTAACGTGACAGCTGCTCTGACAGTCAATGACCTGGATCACACACAGAAATTCACACAGCGTCCTGGATAGACTAATCCACAACAGTATGGAGCTCAGCACCACACATGATTGTTAACCTAAATGTTACCAGAAGCCGTGTGGGCTTATTAGTGATTATCATCCCACCAAAAAAGTATCCTATCCAACTTTCCATGCTCTGTCCATAAACCCCAAGGCCACAAGAGTGAACCAATGAGAATTTTCATTGTAAAATATTTGTTGCATTTAACTTGCAGCAGTATTGCATTTGAGTCTGAAACAAAGCATTTCTGTGTGGACCATTCATAGTGGCCTGCAGTCAAATTTGTAATTTATTAGTGCAAAAACCTGCCAGTAGTTTGGATAAACTATTCATGCAGTTTATAACATATTTGTATAACCAACTGTTGAAACATCCTAGGTATAGAAAAGAAATCTTTTGGCAAGCATCAGTTCAGATACACACATTTTTTAAAATCACAACCATAGCGACAACATAAGTTTTTTGTGTACATGCCCCAAACAAGTCAAAGTTACAAAGCCCTCTAGTGGATAAAAGGCTGCTAAGTAGGAAACAGCATGACCATTTTGTAGCTATAAAGCTACAGAAGGAGGAGGTTGGGGTGGATAAATAGATCAACAAAACAAGGGACTTGAGACTGCTGTTCGCTTCCAGTGCTGTTTTTTAACCATTGATTAAGCTTGACCAAATGGTTGAAGAAACCATGACGATGTTGGTACTTTAAAAGGAGTAGATAGCAGATAAAGATCTTTCAGTGTTTTTCAATATCACTTTGTTGCGTGTTTGGCAAGGAACAGACAATTTATGTGTCATAGTTTAATATTTGAAAACGTTGTTTTATGTAAAGCACCAATGTTTTTCGCAGCTCAGTTTGGACAACTTGTTGTGAACATGCCAAAATGCATTTTTCCAAATTGCATATTATGTGAACGATTTTGTAGCATATTCACTGTGAAAGACTCACAGTGTGGACTTTCATTAGATGAAGAAGAAAAAAAGATACCAATCACTGAGTCTTTCACTTATCTTGAATGAGGAAAATCAGTGAATTTCTAGACATTTCTACATTTCCATACAGGACTTGCCTCCCATGAAACAGGAGAGGTTTTAATATGGAGTCTTTGTCTTGATAAAATCAATTTCTTTCATTAACATGCAAATTTATTTACACAGCAGGATGCTCAGAATCCAATCTGATGTTCGGTTCTCTCAGAGGAACGCGTTGTAGGAATAAACTATATTAATAGGCCAAGAATCAAACATTTTTCAGAAATATAGTGTTCCACACAATAAAGCAGAGCCTCTGCTGTCCTTTGCTGGTGTGTGTGTGTGTGTGTGTGTCTCTGTGTCTCTTTTTCTGGGCATATGGAGAGAGACTGCAGGGGCATTCCACAACCCTCACTTCCTCTGGGAATAACAGTCACGAAAGGCACCATGCAGGCAACAGCCCACCACCTAAGCAAATTGCCAAGAAAACTGCTTTTGTTTTTAGGTTTTTTTTTGTACAATTACACCAAAAACCTACAACTTCTATTATTTTTTTTTTATATTCATACATGGCAAACCTTTAAAAAACCCCAATGTCTTTATTTTGCTTTCTTGGTCCGACTTCATCAACCACAAAAGCAAAAACAAGCTACAAAGCAACAGGAGAAAAAGTGAAACCACTGGTGAAACCATTATAAGCGGTCAATGCTGCCCACTCACCATAGGGGGTGTGTTCACTCAGCACCTGCTGTTCTGCATCTCAAGGCTGCTTGCCATCAGCAGAAGCACACTAAAACATTCAAGGCTGTTAAAGTGTTTCTCCAATATTTAGCAGCTCTCCTACACATCAAACAATCAATATGGTGACTGCAATGAGAATTAATCACAGGAACGAGGGAGGTCTGGGTGTTTATGGTCAAGTATATGAATGTACAGCATGTAGTCACTAGCAAACTGGGTCATCTAGAAGTCAGTTTCACATTGAATAATGAGCAATTAGAAACTGAAATGACCCTTCGATGTCAGTGAGTGCAAATACTGCACATGTTGAAAAGAGGCAGGCGCTATGAGCTGTCGAGGACTGTGGGTAACACCTCAATAACATGAAGTCTTTTACTTCAGAAACCTAAGCACAATTACAGTATATTATTATTATTATTATTAACAAACAGGGGAATTTCAAAAACATTGAAAAAATACAAATTAAATTTAAAAATTAAAAAAAAACTTTAACTAGATGCTAAACATTTTTTGTCTCTAGCCTTTTGCTTAGTTGTGGACAGACAGAAAAAAGACTTAAGACTTGCCACTTATTCGATGCTGGGTTGCGAGGACAGCAGCCTCAGGAGAGAAGCCCTGACCTCCCTTTCCCCAGCCACCTCCTCCAGTTTGTCCAGGAATACCAAGGTCTTCTCAGGGAAGATTAAAGATGTAATCTTTCCAGCATATCCTCGGTCTACCCTGGGGCCTCTTCCCCAGGACATGCCCAGAACACCTTGCCCAAGAGAAGCCCAGAAGGCATCCTAGCCATATGCCCACACCACCTCAGTTGGCTCTATTCCTTCTTTTATGAGGACCTAATTCACTGACATTACCTACAGCATACTGGCAGACCAGAGACTGAACTGTACTGTTGCCAAATCTTACTGTACTACATCAATGCAGATTAATCTACTGCTGAATTCTTTAATTAATGAGTAGTTTGACATTTTTATTTCCTTTCTTTTCCAAGAGTTATATGTGAAGAGTGACACCTAACAAAATGTTTTTGTTTACAGCATAGCGACTGGAACCTAGAGACACAGTTCACAGAAGTAAGTAACACAAACACATGCAGCACACAAAATCATTTACCAATTTAATCCAAAAATCCAAACACTCTCCAAAAAAAAAAAAGTTGTGGTCTTGGTTACACAATCAGACCTAATCCATAATTAGCACTGACTCCAGGACATCATTATGACTGCATTCAGTGATGGTTTAAAATAGTTTAGTCGAATCACCACAAACTCCCACGTAGAGTGCCATTATCAACCCATAGCTTTACTTCCTCAGATTAAAATTCAGCTCCCTTTAAGCTCTGTTTGTGACTCACCGATTCAAATTTAAAGCCGTTTTTACACGTTTTTACTGCCGGCCCTGAACTCATCAGCTGTGGAGCTCTATGACTCAAAGCAAATTCCCAAATCAGTCCAAAGTCTGCTTAAAGTCCGACTGATCTCAGGTAAATATCCCAACTATCCACAGTGAATGGGTGGGTATCATGGGTCCCACATTTCCTTTTCTGAGCCACAAGTCAGAAAGGAAAACCGACCTGATGCTCGATACTGTTGGTTATTTATGTGGAAAAATGGCTGTGGTTTTCTTTTTTTAACTTGTCCCTAACTTTCTCAAGCTGCTGCTTGGTAATTGGTAGGATGTGTGACTATTTAATTAGAGGTTTTTTGTTTGTTTGTTTTTGCAGAGAACCTTGGATAGAGAGGAGAATTTAACATCTACAATATCAGGTTAAAGAGGATACAAAGCTTCACAGAGCTTCAGAAATAGTGGGTGATAACGGTTAGTTGGCTTATTACCAAGGTGTTACAGAGGGATTGGGCTGGTGGGTGCACCCTGATATCAGGTGTAGCTGTCCTCAAACTAACTCCCAAATTGATTTGAACTGTGTGCTGTGAGCTCCAATAGATATGTTTTCTTTGTAGACAGGCTGGGTATCTGTACTGCTTGGTAGGAACTGCCGCCATGGCTTTGCTCTTTGTGAATTTAACCAACTGCATTCATCAACATGTTGTTGTTGCCTGAGTTATCATGGCTGCTCTCCTACTGCTAACCAGGATAAAGCTTGTTAGAAGGTGTTCAGTCATTTTGTAAGTGGCTGACTGGGACCTTTGACCTAAACTATCAGTGACCATGAACACCAGAGCCTGCCTTGCACCAGTCCACCAGAGACCATTACTGTAAACTCTAAGAATTATTTAAACTGCCCAATTGTTTTGAACATTTGAGTTATTTATTATCATTCATTTTGTTGTCACATTTCACAGTATCAAATGGCCGTAATTTCAGTAAAATATGTAAAAAGAAATTCCAAGGTCAGACAGGGAAAAATAATCAAATTAATGATGAAATTACACGTAAGCTTTAAATATTTAGTTCATCAAATGTCAGTTCCTGATAAGTCCCTACCATTCATAATACTCTCTCATTTAATAAGCTCATCTTTCTACATCTCTGAGAACAAATTGATCACACATGAGTGTTTTATTTTGCTTTGTTTTGTTTTTTTTCCAAAATACAGCCACTGTACCTTTAACTAGGAAGACAGATTGCATGCCAACTTGCACAGAAACAGTCTGTGTGTTTGCTGATATTTGTTGCACAGTTCGCTCTCATTTGGTAGCACTAACTAGATGCTGACATCCATGGCTGCAACACTTTTGACATCTGCATGCATGAATGCATGACGGAGGGGAAAAAATGCGTCAAGTGTGTAGGTGGGACCATGGGATGACAGTACTTTCTGATTTAATGACACACATCGTATAGCCCTCTCATAGCTCACTTGACTGGTTGTATTAATTTGCAAATTAGACTGAATGACTAATTAACTGTAGGCTAATGCTATTCCAGATTATCTTGCCCACTTTATCCCCGCCTCATTACTACAGCTGTGTAACATATTATTCTGAAGAAAGCACAGTCACATGGTCTGACATTTAAATAGCACAATTCTACTCTTACTGACAACTGAAAGCACTTTAAAGATTGCACATATTCATATAGCACTTTATATGCTTAAACACTTTATCTGCCTACAACCAATTTAGAATCAATTAATGCAATATGCATGTTTCTGGACAATGAGGGGAAGCCTCAAAGGACTCAGAGGATACCCACTCAGGCAGAAGGACAACATGCAATCTCACATAGAAATTGGCGAACTAACCAGGAGATCTAAACCAAGAATCTTCTTACCACTGTGCGGTATATCTATTAATATTGACTCTTTACAAGTGGCCTCCACAATGTTGTCTGCATTGGCTTGTGTTGTACTGCATACTGTCATTTCTGTTCGAGAGCCCAGACAGACTGCTTTCAATAGAAGCCAATGAGAATGCTTCATATATCTGTATATTGTTGAGTTTGCATCTATGTGCAGCAGTTTGTGTCCAGGTTGGCCTTTTGCTGTTACTGGACCCAGGTCTAGGTGGTACTGACAGTGAGACTCAAGATGAGATGTATCCAATGAACTGACATGCTCACCCAGGGATATACAGTTAGATTATTTATGAGAGCTCCACCATTGGTTCAATAATTCATAGGGCCCCACTCTGCCGTGGGTGAGTCACGGACAAACCTTTTACTGAGAAAATAAGCATAGGGAGCAAAACACAACGAGGTAGAGCGAGAGAGATATTTGTGGGCTGAAAACTCAATAAGAACTTGCCACGCCATTACTTTTTGAGGTCTGCTAAATTTAGCATAGCTTCCATGACTCAGGGGAGGTTCTACACATGGAGATGAAGGAGGTGAGCCAGCTTTTAGTGTTGACTAAGTAACCCTGGAAGTTTGAAAGAATGTAGCGTCCGAAAACTGGAAAAAGGGTTTCCCTGAACCAGCAGGCAGAACAGGAAGTGAAGTCAAGACAGCCTTTAGTCATGTCAGTTGGTAAAAAATTATTTTACACATACCATGCCCAGTAGAGTACATATGCACGCAAGTTCCTAATTTAATGCGGATTTAACTGCTTCACAATGGCTGCAACTGTTAGCTCTCCAGGGCAGGAATAATATGTTGTTGTCAACTAGATGGAAATGTCTACATTGGAAAGGGGGTTACTGAGTTAATACAGGATGTAGTAAAAATTTCCTTTGTCAATTTATCCGGAGGTTGATTGCTTGGCAACCACAATGCCATTGTGGGCCACAGTATGTACCTTTGATGCCTAACAATCAGCAGAGTGATGAGTGAATGGGTGGAGGTTGATGAAGGTCACAATGCACAATGGAACACAGTGACACACACACACACAGAAACATAACCACAGGCTCGACACAGTGAACTATATTTACCCCATGAACTAGGCCTTTGTCCACTGACAAAGGTTAACCTCAGGAAGTTCTGGTAATTAGAATGAGAAATGCACTATTCAGTTATTTTTATATATTACCTGTAAATAAACATTTGATTTTTCATTCTTCCAGTGAGTTTTTAAAACATACAAAGGGTAATCAAAGTACAAATGCCCAATAATATTAATTCAATTCAGTTTTATTTATATAGTGCCAAATTTCAACAACTGCCGGTTTATATTATAAGGTAAAGACCCTGCAATAATACAGAGAAAACAAACGACGCCCTATGAGCAAGCACTTGACAACAGTGGGAAGGAAAAACTCCCTTTTTAACAAGAAGAAACTTTGGGCAGAACCAGGCTCAGGAAGGGGTAGCCATCTGTTGCGCCCGTTAGGGAGTGATTTGAATGAAGACAGGTAAAAGCCACACTGAGAAAGAGCCAGAGATGAATATTTACTAATAATATAATGCAGAGTTGTGTATAAACACATAGCAGGTGAAATAAGGTGAGTGGAGAAAAAACACTCAGTGCATCATGGGAAACCACCAGCAGCCTAGGCCTATTGCAACATAACTAAAGGAGGATGCAGCCCTGATGCAGCCCGAACTATAAAAAAAAAAAACATAATTAAAGAAAAGGCATATATAACTCATTTGGCATTTGCAACACACTTGTGTGCTTCTAAAGTGATTTGAATAATTAAAATAGCACAATGACATTAAATATAAGAAGTAATTCAAGTATACTGCATATTACTATAATTTATAGTATACTATAAATCTCAAAAAGAAATTGATGCCTACCTCATACTGCTAATTAAGTCTGGTAACTTTACAGTGTGAAAAATGCAATACATTATGGCTTAGGATTTGATGCATGTCAGTCATTTGTGCACTTGGTGTTGACTTGCTGATTTCATATTTTGTGGTTGTCTGAACACTTGGCTGTGTGTGACTGTTGACCCAAAAGACCAACATGAAATATGAAGATCAGTTCTATCACTGTTAAGAGGTGACTGGAAATCTATTAAATCCTATATTTAGCTGCCATTGACCTGTATCTTGGGTGAGCCAATCACGAGGGGATAGCTCTAAATGCGAATGCACAAAAAATACCACATAAAAAGGTGATTTTGGTCACATATATTTTTTTTCAATAGCGGTTAGCCAAATGTGTCCTGGGCAATTATCAGTGTCAGCCAGCTGGTCCATGACTCTGCTTTGGTGAAAACTGAATCTTTCTAAGCACTGCAAGCATTTCCACTGCATTTTGTACAGACATTCGTGGCCTCCTGATGAATTCTGACTTTCCATCTAACACTACCAACATTTCAAATCGTTGATTTGTAGGTAAAGCACCACAAAGCATTAAGTCCAGTGTACGTTTCTGTAGCCACTTCTGTGCAAGTACACACTTGTTTTTTAATAAGTTCTGCTGGATGCTGAACACAAACCATTCTTATATGAACATACTTTGACCTACAGTGTTGAGACAGGAGGCAGCAGGGGAAGTGGCCCACATACGTCAGCTAAAATTGCAGCTTCACTCACTCCAAGTGTGTGTTTCTGCATGCATGTGGGTGCACAGTATCCACAACTCTGCACATAGAGAAAGCTCTACTATTATCTGTTAGTTAGTTAGTTTGATGATCGGATCTGCTCAGCAGCAATAAACTAGGCTGTATGTGTGCTGTCATTGACTGGACCAGGCAGTGCACAGGTGACCTTCCTGGAAAACGAGAAATAAATGGAAAACAGGGTCACATGTAACCATCGTGACCCATTAACCTCATTCATTATTTAATTTTCAAGCGGCTCTTAGTAAGCCTGAACGGAAAGAGAAGCAACTCCACTGAACTCCCATGTCAACCGTTACATAAAGAAACCTTTATGACCCATATTGTGAGATGTGTTGGCGAATGAATATGCGAGTGTGTGGTATGTGTGTACACATACTCCATCTTTAGCCAAGTATTGGCAGACTTAAAGTCCTGTGTGCACAGAAGAGCTATGCTATCATAATCAGCATGCCTGCAGCCACACAGCACACTGAATGAACCCAGCTCTCCTGATGGTAAGCCATGAAATCCAATTTTCTGTCAATCTATTCTTCTCTACAGTTTACCAGAAAGTTCCTCTCTCTGGATCTCTTGCACACCATCTCCAGGCTTCTCTCATCACTCTCTCCGACAGATGTTGCCAAGGCAATGGATAATTGACTGAAATGTCACTACATGGAAATAAAAGTAGTGCACTTTTTCCTGATGTTAACTCACTCTTCCTTATCTGATTGGGCCATATCAGTTCGGCTGGCATTAGCTTCAGGTTTAAACAAAGAAGCATGAGGCTGAAATAAAATGACTTCAGCTCTGTGATTTTAGATACAATCATCACACAGGGAGCAACAAGTCTGAAAACCAAAATCTCTCTATAAACCAGCACCAAACCAAAATGTAACACATAAATATTTACACATACAAATTCCTGTACGTAATTCAATAACACATATGCTTTAATCCTAAATACACATATTCCCAAGCAGACAAAGGATGTGTGTTTTATTCTACCCCAAAAGGCAAAAGTGATATCAAAAACAAATCATAATTCAAATAGGCTGTTTTAAGTAATAAGTAGGCCCATAAAAGAGACCAACTGAGCAGAACTCTGCTCAAAGATAAGGCTTAAATTAATGAAAAATCTACCCCAATCAAATGAAAGCTCAGCCTGTGGAGTAGTGGAGTAAACCATTTTATATGCAAAGGGGGAAACCACAGGGACAATAAATACATTTAATTTAAATGTAATGTTAAAAACATTCGCCCCCATGCAAACACAGCAGATGGTTCAGTCCATATGATTGCCCTCTGTATTTGAACCCGTTCCACCCTATGCTGCTTCTTTTACTTAAACCAGCAAGGACTAGAACAGTGTTTCCCAACCACTGTGTGCCGCGAGAAATGATCAGGTGTGCCGTGGAAGATTATCTGGTTCCACCTGATTAGTACTCTTAGCAACCGGCATGAGTAACGGGCAGAACAATTACATTCTCTTCCACTAGAGGGCAGTACAACTACCTGCTCTAACTAAATGGGTTGCCAATTGCCAATAAAACAGAAGAAGACGAAGGAAAAATGCTCAATATGCTTTTTGTGACATTTTTGTTTGGTGGTGTGCCGTGTGATTTTTCTAATGTAAAATATGTGCCATGGCTACAAAAGGTTGGGAAACACTGGAATAGAGCAACTAACAGGTAGCTTGAGAAAATAGGGGGAAAAAATGATGAATGCAACTTATATAAATCAGTAACAAAGCAGTAGTGCATTAATGTATACGAAAACAAAATTAATGAAATTAATAAAAGTAGCTGTCTGCTATATGACTTCAGTGACTGCAAAATTAAATTCATTTTAGTGAGAATGAGGTGGGAGTGTAAAACTTTAAATATCTGATTTATATGAATGTGGAGTGTGAATTACTTCAGCTCTGTGATTTTAGATACAATCATCACACAGGGAGCAACAAGTCTGAAAACCGAAATCTCTCCATAAACCAGCACCAAACCAAAATGTAACACATAAATATTTACACATACAAATTCCTGTACGTAATTCAATAACACATATGCTTTAATCCTAAATACACATATTAGAAACACTTAGGCTAACCTCCCCTGACCTGTCATTTCAGTTTGCCCCAGGGGTTCTTAATCAGGTGACTAACCTAAGTACCTAAGTGAAAGACGGGGCGGACAAACCGACATTTAAATAATCCTCCCAAAATATCGACTAAAGTCAATAAAGAATCCCTAAACAATAAATGCGTGTGTCTTTTCATTTAACTTCCAAACTCAATCATTCATAAACAAGTAAAAATACAGGTTAAGGTAATAGATCCCTTGGTCTCCATTACAGGCTACATAGCATGCCAGCATGTGTCTGAATAATTACTAGTCAATTAGAAAAATGCCTAACAGAAGCAGAAACAAGCCTGAGCTTTAATCATCTAGCAAATTGACGCCTCACTTAATATTCAGCTTAAATTAATCACTTCGGTAGATACAGTAAACACGTAGTTGTTGACATACTGATGCTTCAGTGCAACATAGCTGCAGATGGTGCAGTGGACCAAATCCATTTTCAAAACTGAAAACAAACCACAAGCTATGTTGGCTGGTTCGTACTTATCAAGGGAAGCTTAGCCTAAGAAACACAGATCAATGTTATTCCTCTTTTCATCTTTTCGAGACTGTGCTGCGTGGGAGGCCAAAATAAAACAGATTAGCCATAAAAATTCAACCACAGCAATCTTCACAGTAATAGTAGGAAGCTTGGGCATACTTCAGAAACATCAGCATTTACACATCAATAAGAGGGGGCTGGTTGAGACGTATTATGATGCAAAATATTCAGTGGGAAGGTCTTTTTTTTATCTCAATGGTACTGAACTAGGCAGAAAAAAAGATAACAAGCAGTGGCTGTGAACTGTTGGAGGCAATTGTTCAGCATGAGGATGGGGTCTATGTCTGTAGTCAGACATGACTACAACTGGTTACTGTAACATTAATAAATGACAATGATGTAAGCAAAGGTCCAAAGAGAGAGCAGGAAATAGGGACCAAAATCTCATACAAAAATCTCCTATCCTGAAATTATGCATTATATACTGCGATAACACTATATATCACGATACAGTGCAGTTTCTGTAAATTGTGTGAATAGTTTATATAATGACCTTTTTGAATCAGCTGCTTGAGGCACATGTTGTTGTGAATAGTTTCTATAAATAAAATTACATTTTATTAGATACTTAAAAATGAATGGCCTCATTCTTATGTGATTATTTTTTTTCCTTTTTATTTACAACTTCAGGGCAAATGCTGAATTGAAAAAGTTAACATACTGTGATGTGCTGCTTGCAAAATGTAAACTGTAGTAGCAATACAAGGCCCACAATATATATTAAATATTAAAACAAAACTCTTCATCAAGTAGCATTATATGAGACCAACTAAACTATAAAAGGAAAATAAACGCTTAAAAAAAAATACAGCAATACAATGTATTTTGTAAAAGACAAAATGTAACCGTGGATCTCTTCAAGCTTAAACTATAGTTGTAAACTAAGCTTCACCATAAATATATAAGCTATAACAAACAAACAACTCACTTCAAGTTAGAATGATAGCATATGTGATGTAAAATGTCACAAAAAAGCCTGTTGCCTACTTAGCCTGAGAGCCAGGAACACAAACGCTCGCTAAACTAGCACCTTCAAAATTTTAAAATCCCATATGACCTACCATGAGTTATTATTACAGAAATATATGTTTATATTTAGATACTCATTAATGGCTAGATGGAGACTGTGACCAAAACAGTATTTTGGTCACATCATTATACATAGTGACACACACTAGACGATCCTCATGCGGAGCTTCCCCGAGTCTATCATTTCTCCTGCATGGTCATCAGGAAGAAAGCCCGTCTGCAAACAACGACTGCGAAGTCTCAAAGCAATCTCATATAAAGTGCACCATCAAACTCAAACAGGGGTGTGGAGTTGGGCTCGTCCACATACTTAGTGCCAGTAGTATTGCCACAGTGTATTCTGAAATACCACAAAATGTGAAATGAGAGATGTTTTTATTTTATCATATGATATATATCGTCGTATTGCACAGTCCTAGCAGGAAACAAACAAGGTTGCTGTATGACACACAGTAAAGCCCATAGAAGAGCATTAGGGCTTTATGCTAGAATAACCTGATGCCACTGCCAGGGAGTACACATACCTCAAGTTTCCCATAAATGGCTCTCTTTAAACATAAAAATTTCAAAGGTTTTCTATCAGACTCCACCAGACTCCGCACCACTGCCAACAAATGATTGTGTGCACCTTGAAAATGTGGACTTCTGCAGGAATCACCCCTCATATTGACACTGACACCATCACTTCTCCTGTGTCAGTGAGGCTTTTTCAAAAGCAGACATCTAGACTATCACCAGAAGGCATACAGTTAAGTCTATAGATGTTTGCACAAAGACACCCAATCCAATCAACGGCACCAAACTAGAGTTATTAACAAAATAAGCTGTTTGGCATTGGCAGAAGATTTGGAAAGTTTTTCATGGGCACGTACATACTCAACCCATAAATGCATTTTCCTCAAAATGTGGCACCATTTAATGGGAAATAAGCAGGCTTTACAACGGTATAAGATTTTTTGCCAAGAAACATTGTTACAACAAAGAAATCACCCAAACACAAATTTACTTTTTGTGCTAAGTTTATTTTATTTGATGTCAGAGCTAAGGAGTATATGGGAACTGTTATACCAGGGGCATACAGGTTTCTCAGCACTCTGGTGGCTATTTATTTCAAATCAAGGTCAGTTTAAAAAAAAAAAAAAGCTGTACTTGACCAAGGTTAAACATATTAAGAACAAGAGGGACCAGTCAAGTCCATTTTTAATCTCTTTGTTTGATATTTTTACCTCTATCTGGATTTTCTGCAGGTTAGGTTCTTGTAACATTCAATAGGATAACAATTTTTTAAAACAGCATTGTCCCTTTTAGCACTTTACGGAAGACAGACGGGGAGAAGGAGGAGGGTGGAGGTGAAGAGCAGTGGTTTAATCCATATTTCACCAACCAAATTGCTAAAGGCGAAGTTGAAAATCAGCACAGAGTCTTTAGCCTCTTCAACCAGACACATTCCTCTGAGACCCCGCTGATCAACTAACCAACGTCTCTGCACACACTGGCAGCCAATTCAGCTGTTTTTAGGATAATCCGTCTTCTGGTAAAAATGTTGTCTGAATCCTAATAGTCCAGCGGTAGACACCGGACATAAACATGTGCACTGCAAATACACACAAAATACAAACACAAAAGCAGAATCTGTCTTCAAGCTGTCAGGTGGCAAAGAGGCAGCGGCGGCTTCGAGTCTCATTAGGATTCTGCATCTGGGTTCGCATCACACACACACACACATACAACACTCTCACACACCCAGTGGAGTCTCCTCTGAGCAAAAAAAAAAATATATATATATATATATATATATATATATGGTAGAATGCTACTGTCTTCAATATATGGATGGAAAATCTAACAGGTGCAATAAAAATGGTCCTGGGCAGAAATCCACTAAGTCACAATACTATTTTTGTCTTTGCTAGTTTTGTTTTTGTGGAATAGACACTCATGGTTGATTTCTTCAGGGCTTCCCACTGGGAAGGGTTTAATGAGTTATTCCTATCGACAGAATTATTTAGAAACTTGTGGTTTCAAAGATTCGATCAGGTGAGAATATTCTGCATCATAATATAGTGGGGCTGTGAAAAACATCCATCAAAACTCGTACAGTATATAAACTATAAATGAAATTTGCTGCTATGAAACACTTCCAGGTCATTTTAATGATTTTAGTAAATATGACTTTTTTTCCCCCCAGTTTTGTGTGAGCACATTTTATAAACAATGTCTATGAAGGACTGAACCTCATGCCATATTTCTTCACTAAGAGTGGGAATATGTGGTGAGCTTTCTTACCTCTGACTCAGAGACCTGTTGGCGTCATTCCCCAACCAGTGACATGTGGTTGCTAGAGGTTGCTGCACGTTGCTGTGAAATTGATTGCCTGAGTCATGCAGACCTTGAGACTGGTCACCAACCTCATGCCAACCATAGGTCGCTAGGGAAAATGTATATACCCTGACCAGCTAGCAAGCATTTGCTGGCTGCTGCCAAATGAAATCAGTCACAAAGAGGCTGCTGCACCAGAAACCTCCTTGTGATTGCTTTAGTTACTAGCAGACTGCCACCATTGCATAGAAGATGAAAATTTGTCTGCATACACTTGCCAACTACTCTCTACGCGGTGGTCAAAAAAGCGCAAAGAAAATCTGAAACAGAGAATCTTCCACTTTAAAGTAAGATTGTGGCTTGCTGCTGTAACCAACACATTTAGTCACGGTTGGCAAGTGGTCATTGTCTTCTGTGCGAACGATAGGGGACTGCTACAATATGTTAGCAACCAATTTTTGGTGCAGCATTATTTACCTCTTTGTGACTAGTTTTTACCTAGCAACTGGCAGCAACCACTCGCCAGCTGGTTGAGGAGAACAGATTTTTCCTTAGTGAGCTGTGGTTGCCTGAAAGGGTCACTGACTGGTCTCTAAGTCTCTGTGACCAGGCTTTAGCGATCTATTTCACATTGACTGGCATCAACCTCCAGTAAGCATTTGCAACTGGAATATAGATAATTATTTCAGTTGGAAATGGTTTATGTAATTTATATAACTTCTTTAGTAACTAACTTTATCCAAGGGGTTGCCAATTGTCTCTGGGCCAGTGTGACTAGGGCCTAACTGAAGTACAGAGTGGCAGATATTAATGAAAAAAACGTATTAATATTGCAATTTATCATGATTGATACCTTTCTGGAATGGCTCAGATATAGATACTGTAGTTTGATAGCTTGCAAAATGAAATCAAGGTGCTTGAATTGTACCATAAAGCAGTTCTGCTCATTGACCTCATTGATTTGCGACACTTTGCAAACTCTCTAATGCAAACATTTGAATATAAAATGTCTAAAAGTAAACATTTTTACAGCAGTCTGCAGTGTCCACCCTGCTGCAAAGTGGTTGA
Organism: Tylochromis polylepis; assembly: GCA_015107715.1. Lineage (NCBI taxonomy): Eukaryota > Metazoa > Chordata > Actinopteri > Cichliformes > Cichlidae > Tylochromis > Tylochromis polylepis. The sequence continues at coordinate 22,745 of VVHJ01022981.1, forward strand.
CTTTAAGCAACCACATCTCCTCTTCTATGGGCACCAGGCTAGTACTTTGTCTCAATGAACCTTTGCCCTACTCTTAGTGAAAAAGACAGTAACTTAACACTGATGTTAATGCACAGTGCTCATTTTATCTTCAGTTCTGCTCAGTGTTTTTTCTTATCAGTGGGAGAAAAAGAGAGAATAAACTGTTTGCAATAGACAAAAAAAAAAAAGAGAAAATCTGGACAGAGGCAGAACAGATAGGATCACTGGAGCATGCAGTGAAGAGAAGGAAGAGCAAAAAAGAGGCACAGAAAATGAGAGCGGTGTTACAAATGGCTGCTGGTGAGGGAAAGGGAAAAAGGTTGGATGTGGAAAGTGAGCGCAGCTGGAGCTCTGTGTGAAGCCTTACTCATGGTTACAGCAGATGATGGGTGGAGAGGGCACAGACTGAGGGAGCATTTACGTTGCCACAGGCTGTCAGCGAGGTTATGCTTTTTAAAAAATGACTGCACTGAAAGGAACCTGCCGCTGCTGCTTGCTGAGGTAACTTGCAAGTAACCACCTTCATCCTTTGTTAGACTTACACGAAACCTGCCTTATCGTCACTTAACATGCAGAACTGTGCAGCCAGGTTTCCAGCTAATAGAAGAGACACGAGGGATGTATAAAATAACATTTTTACACACATTTTTACGGTGATGTCTAAAGGCAGTATGAAGCGCTCAAAGTATAATATGGTCTTTTGCTAAAATTAGTAAACACACCTTAAAATATGCTTCTTAAATACCTCTGTGACTGGTTGTGCAACAGGACTGCAGCTTTTGTTCTTCAGTACGCTAATACCAACTGAATAATAAACCTGAATGGATTATAGAGGCTAATCCACATAATATTATTATTGGATGGATGCTACATTAGAGAGGATTACACCTTGCAGAGAGCACATAGACATTGCAAATTAAAGGTGTAAGCAAAGAAAAATGCCTTAAAATACATGTCGGAGGCCAGTTTGGGGCTTATTTCCTGTTTTCATTCTTCTGCATGGACTAATGCAAATTTACAGTACTGTGCAAAACTCTTCAGTAACCCTCTCATTTCTTTTTTTTACTTCCCAGACGACCTCCTTGTAATTTTTTTAAATTGGTCTTGAGAAATTGTACAGCATTTGTCACAAAATCATTGTACTTGTATTCAAATTGTTATGTATTTAAATGGTTATAACCTGTTACTGTAACGTACATAACAAAGTCATAATATAGTGACATATTTAGAGTCCCCTTATAACATTCCACGTGTGCCTATGTGATGCCAGCACAAACACTGGCAGTAAGAAAAATAGATTTATATAGTATTATTGTCACTGTGCCTATCAGATTAATCTACTGACCTTGTAGGAGAGGTCAGAGGTCAAATGTGACATGAGATTTTAAATCTTTACATGCTACTTTCTATATGTTAACATTAAACACCACAATTGTAAGAGTCACAGTTTCTAAGCTATAAGACTTTTTGTCAATTTTCAACCAATAACTTTGAAGACCTTGGTGGATGCAAGCCAGATTTTAATGGATTGTTAGCATGACCCCACACCCCTACACCCATACAAAGACTGACAGACAGACATGCACGCAGACAAACGCTACCAAAAACATAACCTCCCTGGAGGAGGTAAATATATCTTTAGGCACTGTGTTACTAAGAGTCTGTTGCAAAAACACATAATATGTTCCCATTTCTTTAGTTGACTCTACAAAAAAAATTGCTAAAGATAATATTGTTTGACAGGCATAAAAAAGTATTTTTGCACCAAGATGATTCCTTGTGATTAGCCAAAAACTTGGCATATCTGTGTATGATGTGCAGCAGTGGTGTGCGGTGACTTTTACAGAAAGACAAGCAGGGATGATGATACCATTTTGTGCTGCCTGTCTTTTATTCTCTTATATATGCCGACTGCCTCCTATAGCTTGATGCACTCATCCTGCATGTTTTTACCTTTCTGCACTCCTTCCTGTCTGAAGGATTGTAAAATATTATTTCTATAGTCATTATCTAAATATTTACTAGTAGCTGGCAATGACGAGTGCTGGAGAAGCTTTTTCAGAACCATTACATTAGCAAAAGTAGTAATAAAATACCATCAAAATGCCTCACTACACATAAAACTGTATTATGTGTATTGAGATTGTTTCTGCTGCAGATGTTTTAGGATGAGCTCATTTTAAATACTTATATATTATATTTAACAAACAGTATAACAGGCTATAAAATCATATACTCAACAAAAATATAAACGCAACACCTTTGTTTCTGCTCCCATTTTTCATGAGATGGACTTAAAAGATCTAAAATTCATTCCAGATACACAATATTACCATTTCTCTCAAACATTGTTCACAAATCAGTCTAAATGTGTGATAGTGAGCACTTCTGCTTTGCTAAGATAATCCATCCCACCTCACAGGTGTGCCACATCAAGATGCTGATCTGACATCATGAGTAGTGCACAGGTGTACCTTATACTGCCCACAATAAAAGGCCACCCTGGAATGTGCAGTTTTTTGCTTTATTGGGGGTCTGGGGACTCAGAACCGGTCAGTATCTGGTGTGACCATCATTTGCTTCATGCAGTGCAACACATCTTCTTCGCATAGAGTTTATCAGATTGTCAATTGTGGCCTGTGGAATGTTGGTCCACTCCTCTTCAATGGCTG
>VVHJ01022982.1:1767-17513 GCA_015107715.1 Tylochromis polylepis
GCCTGCCTGATCACATCTCTCACTATGGCTTAGAGTTCAAGGTACGGCCAAGGAAATACCACCAACAGAAAAGCCTGAGCATTTCTGACAAACAAATGTCCTGAGCAATTCTCCAAGACTCTCAGAGTCACCCTACAATTTTCTGAGACATGAAAGCAGCCATAGAAAGCATGAGCTAGAGACAACAGCAAACTGTCTGGGATGTGGTTGCTCATGTGGGGGGGCATTTTACAAAGTTGACTCAGCTCTTGCTAAGTGGAATGACTGATGGAGAAAGGGAGGATGGGTGGTGGATGCGTGCAAGAACAGCTGTTTTCTTGCCTGTTATACTGCAAAGGTCTGAACCCTGTGAATGATCCTTACCCATCCTGCTGTCACAACTGACTTCCAGGTGTCCAGATGTCCAAATGTTTATTCACTGTCATCTTGAAGTCTCACAAAGACTGGCATCACCCTCTAATCCCAGCAGTTTTGTGAATCAGCAACTGTTGCCTGTGGGCCAAAGCAAGCTGATCCTGCATGTAATAAAGGTATCTGAGCTCCAGTAGAAATTTTCATTTAACTTTTCAAGGAGTCAAGGAGTTCAATGAAGACTTGTAAATTTTCTTCCGGATGCAATGTCTCTATGGATTTATTGTAGAAATATTACTAGAAAGGGCCTTTAAACAATGTCACTGATATGTTCTGGATGGTTAACTCCCCTCCCCCAGACTGCCCACTGTTTCCAGTGCAAGTGCTCTCCATTTGTGTCCGTGGATCAAATGTCCCCACTAACTGCTCTGTTGATCTGCAAGCCACCTTATAAGGCCTGAGCAGAGAGCAAAGGCTTGAGAGAGCTATACCAGTTCTTTCCCTTTATTTACACAGTGCATGCAAGCATGGAAAATCCACCCTATCAGGCTTTATTTAAAAGACCCAGGAATATCTTTATTGTCAAACACTCCTAATGTGGCACAAGTAGTCACTGTAATTCTGTTTGATTCTTCTATGTGTACCAGAAGATGGATATTATTACCGTCTTATGTTTAACCATTAAACAAGCCATATGAAGTTGAGATATCTTTATTGCTTTTCCATTATAAATGGTAGTAAATATACTTGTTTGGCTCAGTGGCTCAAGCTTTAAAAAAAAAAAAAAAAGATAAATGTGTGCAACATTTACAGAGACCATAAAACGTTAGGACTTAATGATTTATTTTTATTTTACTGCATATGCCAAAAATTCATGGACAAAATTCAGAGGGTGCTTCAGCACAGATCACGATTCATTATGCGACTAATACAAAAATTATGGTTTCCCTTGTAGTAAGTGAAAGAGGAATTTCCTGCACTGGAGGGCTGTTAACCTGAATCTTAGGGTTAATCTGTGCGGAAGACGGTAATATGACTTTTTTTTTCTCTGCGTAGATTTGGACATGTGTCTGGTTGAGTAAACATAGAGTCAGAGAGAGCCTTGTGTGAACAGTACCTACATTCAGCCCTGCAGTCTCCCCCCTTAGGCTCTTTAAACCTTTTTCTCCAGCACATGGCAACATAGCCTACTGACATGTAATATTTTGAGGATATTTGAGCAGATTTTAAAGTTTTGAGCAAATACAACTTTTTTCCAATATAATAGGTATGGATTTCTTTCCCTTTTGGCTAGGAATCTTTCCACGTCCTCTTCAGGTTGTTAACATGCCCAAAGTCTCATGCATATGCTATAAGTAAATCCACTAATAGATAAAGTACGATAACCAGATTACAGTATGGGTTTTGCAGCAGCTCGTTTGCCAGGACTTTCCATTTTAATTAGCTCAAGTTGCAGTCCAACCACAGCCAATTAAAAATGATGCATGGGTTTGTTTGTAAAGACAAGTGTTCACACTTATGAAATGAACACCCATCAAGCTAACAACATGTTAATTTGCCATTTGTGCCAAGGGTTGGACTGACCTGACTGGGTACTATGCTGAAACAATTTAAATCTGAAGCATAATAACAGAGCCATGTGACTAATTAACAGTATCTCAGAGCGCTTTTTTTTTCTCTGCTACCATAAATCATTGCTAAAATGGTTTTATTTAACTGCAACATTTTTGCTATCACATTAAGCCACAGGCATTTTAAATGAGCCTGCCTAATTGCATGATAAGGCTGAAGATCTGCAGAAGTCATTTGTGTAGCTGGGGGAAAGAGGAGTGTAGGCTGGAAGGGTATATGAAAATGTGCCTTGGAAATATGATTCTGGCCAATGCAATAAGGGATGTTTCTATTAGTTGACACAGATGATTTCACAGCATTTCATATGAGACCGTGTGGTAAGCTGTTCACAGAATTTAATGAATGTCAGAAGAGGATCAATATCTTAACCAAATCAGTGAAGCCAGGCAAACATACTGATGTCCCAAATGTAAATTATCATAGCTGGGATGTTTGTCTGCAATGTGGAGACTTGGCTCGACTGCTGAGCAAAAGGTCTCAGACAAGCAGTTACACAGATAATGAGGGAGTGGAGCCGGACAGTGGACAATCAGATGTGTGTGTGCGCGGATTGGCAGAAGCCCCTGACGGTGCATCAGTCCCGCATCACACCTGGCAGACAGTAACGTCTACTGGAACCGACAGCAGCCTTCAGCAGTCAACACACCTTAATGAATGCCTGCAAGAAACTGTAACAACCGATGTTGCAATGCACTTAGGTAAAGTGTCAAAAATGAATTTAAAAAAATGTCAGAACATCCTTTAAAATACCTACACTTTTCTTTTTGTTAGAATCTCTTTGCTTTGAGTGTGAAAGCATGTGAAGGTGAGTTGACAAGCCCTTCGTTAAAGTGATGTAAACTGGCTAGGGGAACGCATGGATGTCACAAATCTGTCTGTTAGCAAGGAAATTCAGCCAGTCAGCAAGCCAGCCAGGCAGTGAGCAAAGCCCTGAGGCAGTCTGGGTAATTACTGGCAAGTCATGAAGGCCAAATGGAATGTTTTCTCTCCACCAGGGTCAGCAGGCATCAGGAAAGCGTGCTTCATAAAAGCTTTGACAAGATTTGCAGTCGGCCACTTTGTTGCTGCTGTCTCTCCTTAAAAGATCATTTGGCTGTCGCCGTGACTGTGTTTAAAAGCTGGCTTATACTGTATGAGCAACTTTTTATGGGTTGCCAATTAATGCTATTGTGTAATGAGGCAGCTGTTTTTGACATGCAATCATTTTCATTTTCCCTGTTATTTAGCTGCAAAAAAAACTTCTTTTCATTGCTGTTAAATATTCTCCGTATAGTAGTTGTAGCATAATTGGCTTTGAAATACATTCTGGGGAGCAGGACACAGGTAAACACATGGGCCATAAACAGCTTTATTTGACAATGCTCTATGTAAACATCACAAATCAGGTTGATGAGTATGATCTTTAAGCATAACTGTCAGCTACAGAGGTTGTGGCCTGGCCCGGGGCTCTTGACCTTTAACCTGTACGAGTTCACTGATTTGTGAACCTTGTGGCTCTGAGGACAGGTTGGGTTCAGGCAGACGCCTTGAGGGCCGAGGGGAGACATTAGCTTCTCTGCCTTTATGAGTCAGAACTACATAGACCTCAAGGCAATTACAACAGTGAGCCTCTTGTCATCTTATGTACTGATTATTTCGATACAACACGATGGATCAAAGGTTCCATTTGTTTCTGTGCAAATTATGTTTGTTACTGAAAGGCCAGCCAAGTTTAGTACAATAAGTTTTATCTGAGCTTGTACACAACCTCCTAAATCAAAGTCAGCACTTTATGTATTATCCAAGAGACCCTCCCTTCCAGTGACTGATTTACAGTCCTAATTTCAATTTACAATCATATAAAATGTGAAATTAATTTATTCTTAATTAAACTTGGTCATTTAGTAGCTTGTTCCACAAGAGCCTGGGACTCGTTTAGAGAGTGTCAGAAGGATCTTGTTTCCTCAGCAGAGTTGCTGTTCTTGGCAGTAAACAAACCATCACATCTAAGCCAAAGCCTGTGCGGTTATAATCATTTTCCCCTTCGTTCTGAGCTGGCACATTTGCCTTTAGCTTGTTTTTGACATTTTGTTCAAATCACAGAGCCAACTGAGTGTGTGGAAATTAATTTTTGTAGCAGGAAAAAAGTAGTTTTGCCTTCCCTTTCAAGCTCGCCTTGTTTTTCTTGTATCCAACAAAATTTAAAGTTGAAGATGGATTTTAGATGTGTCATGGCGTCCGGTGTTATTCTGCAGTGTGGGAATGTTTCTACCTCCATGACTTACATTTTGCATAGTATATCATTCCATCTGATGTAATTATGTGAGTCACTGTTGCCTGTGCAAACAGTTAGCTGATGACATTAATAAGAGTTTAGGTTACCCTCATCATAGAGAATGATAGGATCAGCTTCCACTGTAAAGGTACAGTATAGGGGAAGCGTGACAGCACAGTAGCAACCAGTTTAGCGAATTTCATCTGAAAGCCCTTCTTACAACAAAGCAGGTTGGCGCTTCCTATTTAAAACACAGTATTTCAAGAAAAGATAGGGTAGGGTAACTGAGCAGGGAACCTTATAAAGAACCTTTTAAAAATGATGGGAGGCTATTTCAGGCCTTCACTCGATGTCTCACAATTTTCTATAGTAGAATGATCAAGATGAGCAGTGGACTGGCAGAGTCATAACCTTGGGCAATCTGCTGCTGGTACAGTGGAAACTTGTTCATCTCATACTCAAATCACACCATCACTGTGGGGAAAGTCAGCTCTGTTTGGAAAGCAACGCCCTGCTCAGGGCTGACTGTGTGGTGCTAGAATGCCAGCCCAACGTCAGTACAGCGCATCTCTCTGGTATGAGGTCACCTGTGTGAACCAGTTTGCATGGGGGAAACTGCCCTACGATGAGCAGACAGACATGCATGCTCCTGGCAATGAGGTATCCAGAACGATTTATCTCTTAATCGCCACAGCAGTCACGCAAATCGTCTAATAAACAGACAGACATCACAGCACAGCCCTTCACTAAGATGTTTGACTTGTCTCATGTTTGTGATGATCATAAGAGATTATGAAAACTTTATAAGGGATTTGATGCAACCTTTTTTTTAAAATTTCACTCCAATGATGTTGTTTCAAGAAGACTGGTGGTTAATAACTGTTTAATATATGATTTAAAGTTTTAAAGTTCTGTATGATTTCTGCTGAACCTGAACCGTCTATAGTGAAAAGGTAATTAGAAATTACTATATACTGTAAATTACATCTGAAGCTGTCAGTGTCACTTGGAATTGGTTTAACAATTGAAAGTCCAAATGACAGTGAGTGAGACTTAAGCACAGACTGGCATTGTCATACTTGAACAGTTGATGTTTTGCTCACATAGCTGAGTTTTAAAAGTCAAGTAGAAATTCTATGTCCTACAGTGTGAATTCTGTTTGCACTCGCTCCAGCAATATTGTGCATGCAATCTGTGCAAAGAAATGTAAATGTGTGACTAGAAGTAGTTCTGTGAATGAACACATTTTTTTGCACAAGCCAGATCTCAAAAGTTGTAGCATCCATTGTTAGTATATGATGGTGCAGTTTGCTGAGGGCAGGAGGTGTTCAGTCAAGTCTGATTCCGGTAAGAGGGCTCTGGGATGACACAACTTGTTCAGCTCATCTGCAGAACTGCTAGCCAGACTCAGACTATGCCACAGCATGCCAACTCTTTTCTGCTGGCTGCCCAGTTCCCAGAATGTCAGAGAATGCCATCTGGATCAAAGCAAAAGGCCAAATATTCAACTCCTCTTCAAATGGTATCAAAGAGCCATTAGCATTAACATGTAGTGACAATATCATACCAGGCATGATGTGAATCTTTACAGAGCTGTGGTCGTAATGTGTAATGAACTCTTGTTTGTTTCACAGTAAAAAACTGTTGAATCTCTTGAACCCAGCTTGTCTACTATGGAGTGGAAAGAGTGGAAACACTTTTCTAGAAGAAGTTTCTGTGCAGTTTTATTTAGGGAAGGATTATACTGAGGTCAAGTTTCCTAATGAAAAGTTAATAAATGAAAGTGATCTCATGGAAGTCTGTAGCTTCCAGTAATGTGGCACTCTGATCAAGAGTGTTAGCTCACTTCCTTACCTTCTGTACCTGACTGTAATTACAGGCTTTGATATTTCCTGCTACTCCTGACGGGGCCCTCCGTAAGAAAAAAAATGTCATGTTCACACAATTATTTTCTCCAGTGTATAAAAGCTAGGGAATGTGATAAATGTAGATTTCTTTGATAAATGAAGGGTCATGAAATGTGTTTAGAAAAGCTTGTTTGTTTGCCAGAATGCCTTAGTACAGGGGAAGAAATGTTTCTTATTTTTGAGGTTCTACTAAAACTTGAAAAATGTTAGGTATCAAATGAACAGCCACAATCCAGGTGTGTGTAAAACTAAATGCACTTTTTTTGGTGGAATGTGGAGACTTGAGAATTTTTTTTTTTTTTGCACCTAGCAAAGGTGGGGGAATGAAAACAACATGGAATGAATGCAGGGCCTCAGCACTCCATGTCCAGCATGTGCTGACGAGAGCCAGAGACCAGACCTAATCCACACTCCCGACTTGAACAAATACAGGCTCCTGCATACATGCAAAAAACTGCCTGCACATGCACAGTCATCCCAGAAAATTGTTAATGTTGCTACAAAATATTCAAAAAGTGGATTCTATACATCCAGTGATGGAAAAAAAAAGTATTTTAAAAGTCCAAAAAGTATGTACAATTCTGTGTTACATCTATCATACTAATATTATTATATGGTAATGTGCAAAATTTGGACAAAAGTGAATAATGAAAGAAGAATTGTCACAGTTAAAAAGCTATCTACAGCAGATGAACAGTATCTACACATTACTGAAAATGTCCTTCATCAGTAAGATGAAGTCATTAAATCGCTCTCTTGCTTGTACAGAGGTCTTACAGAGTGATGAATCAAAGTTTGAAGTTGTTGGTTCAAATCATCATCAATATACACTGAGGAGATCAGGAGAGAGGTACAGCAATGACTGTCTACATCCATCTGCAAAGCACGATGGAGGCTCTGTCATGGTTTGGGGCTACATTTCAGCCAGTGGTGTTGGGAATCTTGTTCAGATTGATGGACGTATGAATGCAGAAAAGTACTGTCAGATTTTGATCCACCATGTAATACCATCTTAAAAGCATCTGATTGGCACAGCTTCACTTTTCATCACGACAATTACCCAAAAGACAATCCCAATGCAGTAAAAGCAACGGTGGATAGAAAAATGCACAATAAAACACTATCAGTCATGGATTGGCCTCCTCAGAGCCCGAACTTCAACATTATTGAAGCAACGTTTACTCAAAGATGAGCTTTGAATGTCCTTCAAGAAACTATTCCTGAAATCTTGCCCAAGAGAGTTCAGGCTTTGTTGAATAGTAAAGGTGGTCAGGCCAAATATTGACTTTCAAGCTTGTTTGAATTTCACACTTTACTTTTGCCTTAAATACTGTGTTTCCATGTATCTTTGCACATTTCAATAAATTACTGCATTTATGTCCCATTTCCTTGCAAAATATAAAGAAATGAGGGGTGATTCAAGACTTTTGCACAGTGATGTGCACTTTGAGATGCGTCATGTGAAACTGAACAAGGAGTTTAAACATTGTTCCAGCATAGGGAACATCTGCTGATAGTTTAGTGGTTTGGAAAGCATTCCAGCAAGGTGATGCTTGGATGATGACACACAAGGAACTGGAATATCCTCTGTTTCTGTAAGATGAAGTCATTAAATCACTCCCTTGCTTTCTCCCTCTATATTTACACACTATGAGGTTCAGACAAGAGTAACTGGGTAAGGGTACTGGGAAGAAATGGTGACTGAAAAAACTCAGGTTTTTCCATTTAATGAGGCCACTTACTCTTTTTTTGGACCTTTCAGGTTCTTTCTCTTTGATAATAGCATTCTGGCTGTCTGGGAAAGGCTACAGTGCAATGGTGAATAACGGGCCAAGACCTGGCAAGACCAGAGGCCATAAACTATCCCCTTGATTCATTGTAGAAGGCTGTCCTGGGTATGAGTGGGAGCTCTGGCCAGACTGCAAGAATACTAGCTGGCCTTAACTCATGTGTCCTCCTCCATCAACTTCCACATGTGCATTTTTGTACTGATGAAAAACCACTTGGTATGCAGTTTATGATAACCCGATGAAGTGCTGGGTTAGGCTGGAGATGTATGGGTCAAATTTTTGCAACACGTGGGTAATTGTGGATCTAAAACACTTTTTTTCCCCAATTCTCAGTATAAATATTGTCCAGTTCTTGATGAGCCCCATTAGAGCAGTTCCCTCTGTTACTGTTTAGCATAATGTACTCAGCTACGCGTTTCTTATTCCCAAAGTGTAGCGGTAACAGTGGTGCAAATGTAAAAGTAACCAGACTTGGCCCATTTCAATCACTGAGCAGTTCATTAAAAACCCTCCCTCACATGGATGCACAGGGAATTCCTCTGCTCTGAGTTCTGTTGTGACCTAAATAGAAGACCACACCTACAAAAATGGAAACATGAGCTTCACAGAGTGCATGTAGGAAAGTATATTCCTCAAAGTGAAACCATATGACTCAGTCCCTTGCAATGTTTTTAACTGCAACATAGCCAGTCAGGGGGAAAGGTGTTATAGAACTCAGAACTGAAAGTGTATTATGGTCTTTATACATTTAGGCAATTGAGTCCGGATCTGTGCTTCTTTGTCATTATTAATACCAGGTCCCCAGATCTCACTGACAGATTAGGTTCAGACTAAATTGTGACTAGCCACTGGTTTCTGTGTTTACATAGTTCACAAAGCCATTGAGAGATTCCTGTCAAATACAGTTGAGAGGCAAAGCCACCATGTAGGTTCAGCTATTGCACAAGGCTACACAGTCCTTTAGCAAATCACAATATCTGTCCAAAGTCTGAAGCATGTCTTCATTCAGCTGTTTTTGGAAAACGTTATGCTGGTAGCTGTAGTCGAAGGAGCAATAAAGGAAAAAGCTACAGGGATGGTAGCTCAACATTAAGACTGGAGTAACTAGTAAGTAAGTAACTAGCTTATAAACTGTTTTAAAAGTTAAAAAACATATGCTTAAAATGATCTCTAAGGAACTTTGCATTCAGTATTTTAAGTAGAGTTCTCTATTATTGTTCACATGCACCAGCACATTTGGAACAATTGAGCAACAATCGCTTTTACAAGTATCTTGCCATTACTCATCTGTGGCATTCAATTTGTCAACATGGTACTCAGAGTCATCTATTAATGTCTGGCTGCAGATGTTGCACATCTCCCTGAGCAGGGATTGCCTGCTCAGTCTCCTCAAAGTAGACAGAATCCCTTATCACAGCTCGCTGATCTCACCTCCATTAAGATGCACCATCTGCAGTACAACATCCCTTTTATTTCAACAAGGCATTTCTTGCCATCTATCGTCTGGCTCTGTTTGAGGCCAGATTTATGTGAAAGAGAAAAAGACTTAGACAAGCTACATCACCACTGAAGAAGGTTTTTATTAATGCTTTCCTCTCCAGACTAAGATAGTTGTATCTTTCTAATAAAGTTGTTTGGGTTTTTTTCTGTGCTGATCAGCCTTTCCCTGTCTGCAGCAGCTGAGTTGTCAGGGAGAGGATAGATGGGCTCAGGGCCCCACATGTCAAAACCAGACGTTACTGTAGCATGGAGAGCAAGAGCCTTTGGTACACCCTCAGATGACCCACACTTTCACCCTCCTCCCAACACCGTCCTCCGCTTGTGTCTTTGAGCAGACACAAGCTGAGGGCGTGGGCTGTTTGGACACAGCTGGTGGACAGGGTTCTGACAGAGATCAGACTGAATCAAGCTTCACTGGTCAAGCCACTGGATCCCTCCCTTCAGAAAACAAAGACAGCAGGATAACGTATTATTCTGCTTATTATGATTTCCTACAAGGATGACTCCATTGTGATGTTTTGGTCTTCTTCATACTGCTAAAATGTTTCAAGTGATTCATGCTGCTCTCTTGAAGTGATACTGACCGCTTGAGGGCTTGGACCACTTTGAGTTGTTTCAGCTGTGGTTTGTGTAGAGCAAAAGGGTGTAAATCCTCAGTGCAGGAACCCTTCATAAATCTGTACACATTCTCAAAGTTTGTTATAACTCCATTTTAGCCTTATGACACTGTATAGTTGGTGCTTTTATCGTGAAATAATCAGGCCAGCAAAGACTATATTAATCTTAAAATAACAAAATACAACATTTTTTTTTTGTTTATTATGATACTCTACTCCACGTTTCCAAACTCTGCAAGCTACAACTGGTCTTTTTTTTGGCTTGGCTTTCTGTGTTTTATTCACACTATGGTTTGGGGGAATCCCATTAGATAGCCCTTATGAATGACAGTAAACAATGATGTATTCAGTTCGTACACAATCACTTCTATTGTACATGTACTCCAGTGTCTACTTTATTTTCCTTTGTTCAGACTCATTTAAACAGACACTCCTCTGTTCTGCCAGCCCACAATATTGCTGACATGTTCTGTTTGGGCATAAGAGCCCAGATGGCTGCCTAAAGAACAGTGAAGAAACAGTCTACAGGGTGACTCATGTCTCATTATGTCATTCATGACTCTGCTTCAATCCACTCATCAGTGCTTAACTCATTAACAGTGACATCTGCCTGCCGTTGAACTTTGGTGTCACTATAATAACAGACTGAAGGAGCATGTCTCGTTTTCCTCTGATGCCTTACTGTAAGGTTCGCCAGGGTTAAACTGCCCCGAGGGCAGGTTCATGAAGTGAAGCTTTTATGCAGAGTTTAACTGTAAAGTCAAAAGTGTCGCTGCTAAGGTTTGTTAGGTTTTTTTCTCTTCAGACAGTTTTGTGTCAATTTCATATGTTGGCATAAAGTGGATAAATGAAGCCCATCTTGTAAAACCTTTAGTTTAAAGTTATAATATGTAACATTCTCAAAGAAATATTTCAGTCTTCGTAAGGGTATATATTTTGTTGGCTTACATCATCCCAAATGTCTCTAGCAACGTTAAAACCTTGAGAAAGCTGCAATTCTCCTCAATACATGACACATTTTAATGGTTGTGTCTCTGGCATCATATCCACTTTACCCCAGCCATCTACCAAGCTAACCTTTACAGTGATTTAATGTTGCATTGTGACCACAGGTAGAACAGTAGTTCACTAACGTTATCTAGCTGTAGCTGTATGGGTAGCTGACTAATGCAATAATATTTGGGGATACCACTAGACCTGATACTTACGATGCCTTTCGAAGCCAAAATTCTTAAAACACGAGTGTTTGAGGGTTTTTTCTTTTTGTTTTTTTGTTGTATGGTAGGTACTGTTGTAAACATATGTACCAAGTAGGGCTGTCAAAAATTCAAACTCTGAAACAAATTGACACCAAACTTTGCTATTGAAACAACACTGATACTAACATAACTTCAGACAGGTAAACAGCCCCTACCGTCACTAGCAGCTGAACAATAGTGGGATACACTTAACTAATCACCTTAAACAGACATCGTCTTTATGAGGACCTTAGTGATGTTTGTAAGACTACTGTTTCAGCAACACTGAAGCATTAAACAGTTATCATAAATGTTAAAATATGTGCATAAGTTAACATTAGCTGTTTAAATATTAGCAGTTAGCCACATTAGCCATCTGTTAAGTTAGAATTAAGGTAGCAGCTAGCATGTTAATGTGGGAGCTACGCAGCAAACTGTAATACTGTTAATAAACTGTTAATAGACTGGGTTAAATTCACAGGATAATACAATTTTATTTCTATTAAAGTCCCAGACTGAAGCTGAGAAAAGTCTGCCAGTAGCTAGACAAAAAAAGTGGCAGTCTACCTTAAGAATTATATTTGATCAGCAAAAAAAACATGGTGGCAAGTCGCCAGAAACTGTCATGGTCTGGGGTGATTATTAATATTCCTCATTTTAGTTAGGTTCTGGTTATTGGTTTATGAGTTCTAGTGTTTAGGTCAGGGGTGTTGAACTCCAGTCCTTGAGGGCTGGTGTCATGAAACTTTTAAATGTGTCCCTGCTGCAACACACCTGAATAAAATTAGGTCATTAGCAAGACTATAGAACTTGACTGCATGCTGAGGTGGCAACCCCTAACCCCACTCAAGTTTAAATAAATGTAAGTAAATGTAAGTGTTTGGAAAATTGTACTTCTAAAAGTACTGTTATTGCACCATGTTCATTCAATGAAGTAACATGAATCAAATGGCTGAATTGCCACCTCAGCATGCAGTCAAGTTCTGTAGTCTTGCTAAAGACCTAAAAATTTTATTCAGGTGTGTTGCAGCAGGGACACACAGAAAAGTTTCAGGACAGCGGCCCTCGAGGACTGGAGTCTGACATACATATATACAGTACATATATGTGCTAAATAAATATACTTATCTAATACATTCTTTTTTATATTAACATATTGATATATAATTATTTAACTGCACATATCCAAAAGTATTGGTTTTTATAATGTGCTATTATACACAAATATCCATATTTAATGTAAAGCACAACCATTAAGCACCCTGCCTCATCCATATACTGATTTATAAGTGCTTTTTTAAAAAATATAATTTTGTTATTTCTGTAAAAAAACAAAAAAAACAACCATGACAAACAATAGTTGTCAGTAATTCTATGTTCTTATAACACACGCACACACACACACACACGCACACACACACACACACACACACACACACACACACCTCTGTTTTTGTTTTGTTTTTCTCTAATGTTTGGTCAGCGATCAGTAATAGGAATATGACCCTCATGATGTCAGCACATTCATTCAGGATGACACTGGATGCAAGCAAACCCAGCATGGAGCCCACTTGAGCAAATCTGAATTTCTTTTCCATCACCGTGTTATTGTATACCTGTTTGTGTGCCAGTATCAGGCTCGGGGTTAGTAGGTGAAAGTCAGCCGGCGTTGCGAGCTCACATGACTGTCACACACGTCTGTGTATTCTTGCTCTGTACGTGCGTCGTTCAGGCTGTGTGTGTATTTTAGCAAACTGATTGACTGAGTTTTGGATGAAATCTTTGAAACTTGCTGTTAGTAAGTAAAGGATAAATGTGTTATTAAGCACCTCCCCAGGACATTTTCCTACCCTTCGATGAGCTGTAAGTGCTGTTTGGTCCATCTGTTCCTTACCAAAGTTAAATATTGCTTTGTGTCACGGTTGTGTAAACAAGAGGAAACTGGTGGTGTTGCTTTGTGAACAAAGAGCTGCTTTTCCCATGATTATCATCTTAATACAGTGGGGAGCCAATAATTTTATTTCTGAAATTGGTTGCCGAAGAGCAAACTTTATTAAAAGTAAAACGTAAACTTTACTCTGTTTTATTTCAGTTTTTATTAAGTTTCTCAAAGAATACTTCACTTTGTGCCTGAGCAGTCTGGTCAAATGAAAACACATGTTTGCTTCATGTGAGCACTAATTACATTGCTTATGTTCTTTCTTTTCTTTTTTTCTTCCCCTCCCCTCATCCCTCCAGGGTTTTTTTCGGCGGACCATCCGTCTGAAGCTGGAGTATGACAAGTGTGAACGTCGCTGCAAAATCCAAAAAAAGAACCGCAACAAGTGCCAATACTGCCGCTTCCAGAAGTGCCTGTCAGTGGGAATGTCCCACAATGGTGAGTCCTATGGAGCGCGGTGCGTGACAGGCCTGGGCAGTGCTTTGAGCTCAGAAGCACACATCCACACGTCCATCGTTCTTGTTACTTGTAAACACAGACTATTTAACTGAGTAGCACAGTTGTGCTGCTGCCAGGAAAGATTGAACAGGCACATACCCACATAATTAGCACAAATAAGCCATCAGACAGCTGGACGTTCAGATGCATGTTAAGGCAGGTCCCTAACTGACACCGAATTCAGGCGAATATATATTTATATGTCGTCTTCATTTAACCTTTGGACAATTTCCACTCTTTTTATTCAGAAATAAACCAGAAACAAACCTGCAGATAGAAGGCACGCCCGTTCTCTGTCTTGGCAGCGCTAGTATCGTATTGCATTATAATTACATTGGCTGAAACTGCTTGACCCATTTGGTGCAGATGTGTGAACAGGAAGGGAAAATCACATGACCTTGTGCGTCCCTCCACCCGATCTTTTTTTTTTTTTTTATTTCCAGCTTGCAAATCCCTGGAGCTCACTAATAGTCAGATTTTGTGCAAATTTAGCACATGGAGAACACCAGGAGAACAAGTTATTAAGAGTTTTAAAAAAAGCTTAAGTGGTTCTCAGTATTGCTAATTTATCACCATTACTCGTTCATTGATCTTCTGCACAGTTCTATTCGCTTTGACACTGAAAAGAAATATTGTCTTTTACAGCAATAACCTCTATTTCTCTCTCAGTGTAAGGGGAGATATTCATTTTGGAAAACAAGGATTTCACAATTGGAAAAACTTAAAAGATTCTCTCCTTGGTGTGGGCTGTCTTTCTTTTAAATACAAAAATATTATGTGTAAAATGATATTTACACTAAAAATATAGCACGTCATGTTGACCCTGGGCTAAGGTCATTGTGCTGATCAAAAACATGAGTGTACGTGTTTGTATCAGTGGACTTCTGCTAAAGGTATCAAAAAGGTCAATGCAGCCAGTCTGTTTACACAGAGCGTGTGCACACTTTGCAGATATTCCACGCTGGTGGTAGCGAACCTGTGGGCGTGTGACGGCTTTCATTTCTCTCTGGAGAGATTGACTGAATATAGGCCTTCTGTGTTGAGATATAGTCTAGGTTACCCCTCCTCTTATGGTTTATGTTATTGAGTTCATTGAACAAAATGTAAGCGAGGACAGGAACTTGAGGGTATATGAGACCGCTGTAACCTTACAACCTGATCTGAGGTGTGGTGATACCACAGGACCACAGCACAGCTATTTTTGTATGTCTCTTTGTATCGATTTAGAGTCATTTACAGTAGCTACAATGGGAGATCCTCACCAAAATGGTTTGCATTTTAAGTTTTTCAAAATTTCAACTGTAAACCATTCAGACATTCAAAGTTCAAGCACCAATAGAAAGGTGAAGAGGTTTAGAATAAAAACGGTTACATTTACATTTCTGTCTCGGCATGTAGATTATATAAAAGTCTCTATTTCCAAAACGTAATCGAAAAATGGACTGGTACACTGATCAGGCAGTGATCAGACTAATCAGGTGAAGTGAATAACACTGATTATCTTTCTTTCCCACCCACTAACAGGTGCCATGGCACCTGTTAGTGGGTGGGACATATTACGGAGCAAATGAACATTTTGACCTCATAGTTGACATGTTAGAATCAGGAAAAACAAGCAAGCATGAGGATTTGAGCAAGTTTGACAAGAGCTAAATTGTGATGGCTGGACGACTGGGTCTGAGCATCTCCAAAAGTGCAGCTCTTTTGGGGTGTTCCTGGTCTGCATTGGTCAGTGTCTATCAAAGGTGGTCCATGCAAGAAACAGTGGTGAACCAGTGACAGGGTCAAGGAAGATTGATGCACATGAGGAGTAAAGGATCACCAGTGTGGTCCGATCTAACAGACAAGCTATTGTAGCTCAAATTGGTGAAAATTAATGCTGATTCTGATAGAAAGGTGTCAGAATACACAGTGCATCACAGTTTGTTGTGTCTGGGGCTGCACAGTCACAAATCAGTCAAGGATGGGCAGTCTGATTTTTTTTTTTTTTTTTTTTTTTGGGGGGGGGGGGGGGATGAGC
>VVHJ01023015.1:1599-11961 GCA_015107715.1 Tylochromis polylepis
GAAAAAAAGTAAAAAAAAAAAAAAAAAAATCAGAGAGAGCACAGTTTAGTTTCATGATCACATTCTCACATATCGATGTACATGTGCATTAGCGACAAGACTAACTGGCACATGAAATGCATGACTAAATGAAGTGCACAATGACTTCCCAAAGAGTGTAGTCCCCACTGGGTATGAATAAAAAATAAAAAACCTGTATGTTATTATAAATGTTCATTCTCTTGGTTTGCTCTCCTTTGAGAAAGTGGAGGGAGCACCAAGAGATTTGGTGCCAATAAGAGTAGGAAGCATCATCAGTGGCAGTTGTGGTGCTAATGCTAACTATCTGGTGTGAACAAATCAACATTAAACATGTCGTGGCCCTGTTTGCTATGTGTTACTGTTAAATATTTTCTCCTGCGGTGCTGTAAGCACGCTATTCAAACTCTCATGTTTACTACCAATTACAAAAGGTGATCTAAAAGGAAGACGGAAGAGACAAAAAATGGCTTATTTCATGCATAGCATAAAACATTGACGTAGCTTCTGAGTTGGAAAAATGCATCCAGTGCGGAAGTGCTTTAAACTGGTATTTTATCCGTAGGGCGCCAGATGGCGACAGCTGTGGTTGCCAAAAGCTTTCCAGTCCAATGGGAAAACAGCCTTCTGTTTTGATCACTTTTGGTTCCTGTGCTCAGGTATGGGCTCAGTTTCTCATAGTTTCATGTTGAATAAAGCCTTTTTTTCCTGTAAATCTTAAATCTTACCATGTTTAAAAATGCAAATTTGAAATTTTCAGCAGAAACTTGCTGGCTAACACTTTGTTAATCAATCAGACCTGCCATTCCGCTTCTTCACATCCGGTTTTTGACAACCAAGATGGCGACAGAGGAAACATTGATGTCAAGGTTTCAGAACGGGACTTCAGAAACCAATGGGTGATGTCATCCTAGCGATGTACAGCTTTTATACTGTTAAAGATTTCAGACTGCAGATGAAAGTCTGCCCACTGTTGCATAAATATGGATTATTTTGAACTGTAAAACATGATAAACTACTACAGCTGTTAAATCACAGCTGTTGATCCCCTTTAAAGAAACTCATGTGTAATACAGTCAGTAATATATACTTGTTAAATGTGGGCAAACTCTTCATAATACAAATAATTTTAGGCTTCAAATCATGAATGTATAAAATATTTTAAACATTATAATGTTGTTTATAACCTTTAAAATTGTATTTTTATGCACTGAGAATCTTTGTAAGTTGTAAAAACTCTGAACTTTGTTTGGAGAATAAGTCATGACAAATTGTGACAGACAATTTATCAGTCTCAGTCTCCCCTTTAATCCACACTAATATATTTTCAGAACGTGTCACATAAGGCAAGTACAGAATCCATTCTGTTCCTGGTCATTCCTCTAACATATCGCACATGTCAAAAGAGACAGAAAGCCATGGCTAGATGTAGTTCTTACCATATGGTGAAAGAATGTCAAGACACACATATAAACAGGCATGTGCACACACACACACACACACACACAATCCCCAGTGAACCTCCCTCATCCATATGCTGCAGCCGACTGAATGGCCACAGCAAAGGGTAGGTCGTTAGTCAAAGCTAGAGGATGAGATAGTGTGTGTGTGTGTGGTATCTGTTCTGCAATATTGTAGGATCCCCTTCTGCCTCTGACTGAATTAATATTGAACTGATGTTGGGATAGACAATGAATGCCTTCTCTTTATGTTTCTCTTGAACTACATCCATATTTCAGCACAGCTGTCAAAGAGCTCAGAGCTGAGGGCACTACTGGAAGCAGCTACTAAGGTTGGGACTCATTGTCATGAGACACTCTCACGAACTAAATCATGGTTTATCAACGCGGTAACACAGCGTGCTTACGAGAAAGTAACAGTAATCTAATTACTTTTTTGCAATAGTAATCCCTTACTTTACTCATTACTTGAAAAAAGTAATTGGATTAAGTAACGCGTTACTGCCCATCTCTGCTTACTACCCACATTAACTGGTGCTACAAGCAAAAATATAAAACTCAGGTAACTAGAAAATAACTACCTAAAGCTCATTTTGTTACGTTTCAGGGCTCTGTTGTTGTAGTTGGAGTAAAAAGAGACAAAGAGAAAAAAAAAAGAGAGACAGGAATTCATTCAAGTAGTCTGTGACTCGGCCTACTGGTATGTGGTATGTGCCCTAAACATTCAGCTATTTGGTCACCTCATGACTCATTTTAAGTAGACAACAAGCATCACATACTTGTGTGAATGGGTGAATGAGGCATATTGAATAAAGCACTGAAGTAGAGTAGAAAATCACTCTGTAAGAACCAGTCCATTTACCATTTAAATTACCGTCAGTGTTGGGCAAGTTACTTTGAAAAAGTAATTAGTTATAGTCACTAGTTACTTCTTCAAAAAAGTAACTGAGTTAGTAACTGAGTTACAATATCATAAAAGTAACTAATTATTAGGAAAAGTAACTATTGCGTTACTTTAAGAAAAATGTTCAACCCTCTTGGGCCATTTTTGAATACTTATGATTTTACGTCTACATTTCACCTTTAAAAACTGTTAATCTTGCTTTGTTTGGCATCATTCTTTTCAGCACAACCTCACATGTCTGAATTTACAGTTATTTTTACAGTTATTCATTTTGACATACTATATTAACACAATTGATCTAAAATCAGACTAAAAACATTTTAAAAGTTATATTTTTTACTGTAACAACCACAAACATGTTTAACAAATCATTTTCATAACTTGAAATGCAAATATAAATTGTAAACTTTTAAAAACCTATGCACAAGTTTTGCAGACAATAAAGTTACATGCAGCTATTTATCTAAAAATACAGCCAAGGCATTTTTTTATAACCATTTCAAACTATTTACAGAACAATCAGGTGTTCTGCATCAAATAAGAAGTCACACAAATTATTTGTGCCACTCCAAAAAATAATTTCTGTCCACTATAAGACAGAGGAGCACATCACAAGCCTGATACTTGCAGGCCTGACAGCAGGAGGTGTATTACTCCTGTTTTCCACCTGGAGACAGCGTTTACACTGCAGTCTGCCTTTGGTGGCTTTTTGGCAGCACCTGTGACATTCAACAGTCGGCTCATTGTTCTGACACACAAAAAAAAACTATCGACTACACTACACATTAACTACACACTCCAAATATCCTAAATGTCACAAATCTCTCACATCTCAAAACTCTCTCTCTCTCTCTCGCCGCCCCCTCTTCCTAAACAACCAAATGCCACGTGTTGCCATATAATTTTTTGATTGGTCAACATGGTACATTTTTCCAGCAATAGGAAAGGGGTGTTTTTTCTTTTCTTTTCGGTCGCAAGCACAGAGTGCTTGCTAGCGCTGTCCTTAGACAGTAAATGTGACGATAGTATTCAGGAAAAAAACATCACGTATATTTTTTTTATCATAACTCTGGTTTTACGTGGCCTATAAACACAATTTAAAAACTGGTATATAGTTTGAAGTCCCCACTTTTAACACAAAAATGGAGACTCAGGGTTGCTATGTCATCTTAAATTGGTCATGTGATTGGTTTAACACGACTACTTTTCTTTCTCAGCCAATCAGCAGCACTTGTGCGATTGTTTGCCCCCCCAGCGCCCGGTTAGCTGAAGACAGCTTCAACCGTCTGTGCTGAAAAATAGTAACGGTAACTGCATTGTAACGATAGAAATAGTAATTAGTTAGATTACTAGTTACTGATAAAAAGTAACGTAAAGTCAAGTAAATTAATACCATTATTCCCATCACTGTTTACCGTTTACCATGGTTAGCTGTCACCTGTCTGCAAAACCATTTTGTACTTATTACCCACATAAACTGGTGCTACAAGCAAAAATATAAAACTCAGGTAATTAGAAAATAACTACCTAAAGCTCATTTTGTTATGTTTTGGGGCTCTGTTGTTGTAGTTGGAGTGAAAAGAGACAAAGAGAAAACAGGAAGAGAGACAGGAATTCATTCAAGTAGTCTGTGACTCGGCCTACTGGTACGTGGTATGTGCCCTAAACATTCAGCTATTTGGTCACCTCGTGACACATTTTAAATAGATGACAAGCATCAGATTGCTGAGGAAGTTTTTTTTTTCTCTTCATGACAATGACAGTAACATTCCTTGTCTTTTTTCCCCCTTGGAAACGTATGCACTATCCCATGTATTATGAGTGTAATACTTTTCTGCTACTATTTGTCTGCTATCCCAACTTTGGTTTGTTTATAAACATTTGCGTGCTTTGGTTTTTGTTTTGTTTTTTCTAATTTCTGTCCTAAAATGTTTTGATTTAATATTGATTGGAATGTGTTGAATATAGTGTCCAACTGAGCTTTCATACACTGGTATGATGGCAGGAAAAGCTCAGTTTAGCTCAAATATAATGTGATAATGTGATACCACAAGTAAACTTGTAATGCTGGTGTATTTATATATCAGTTTAGTATATATATGCAGATAGGACAGTTATTTTTCTTTGTCGATGTTCTAAACCAGACATCCTCTGGTGTCCAAACCATGTGCAGTCTTTTTCATAAGGATGAATTGAGGTGCCCTTAAAATGCAATCGTTGTCATAAAGATTTTATAATGTTGTCAGCATATTCAACATATTGTTTTGTAAACTTGCTCGTGAGGGTGGGAAATCTCAAAAATCCTAAACCTCTTGTATATGCAGAAATTTGAAATGCTAAAAGAAAATTCATGCCGATTTTTGTGTTTTCCTGTTTAAAGGCTGAATGGGTACAAATCCTGAGTTTTTATGTAGAGCCTAAGAAATGTATCTACCAGACAATCAGGAATGCCATAACAGATAACTGCAGTCTTAATGGTTGCCCTTGAATATACCCCAACAGTATAAGATTTATGCATCCAGAAGTCACTGTATAGTGCTGATTATAATCCACGATGTGAAAAGTATGTTTCTTTCTCTTTGTGCTTTGCATTTGTTCTATCAAATGGCTGCAAGTTGTGATAAAGGGAACATCGCACAACAAGATTTTTGGCTGACTTTCAGAAGAGTACATAGTTCCTGCAGCATAAACAGAAAAATCACAAACAGCACAGTGAAGGGTTCCATATATAGAGCTATTAGAGTGAAATACCTCTAAATGACCTTAAAAAGAAAATGCATTCAAGGTTATCTCTCACTTTGAGAAATATCATACACAGTATATACATATCACCTCATTACAATGCACTCAGTGTCATCTGGTCTGTGGGTTTCAGCACAGAAAAAAATTACATCTGAAACCAGGATTGCGTCTTTCTAAATTTAGTGACACCGTCACAAATGATAATCCCCTGACTTGCTAACAGCTTTTGCTTTTCTACTAAACTGTGCAGTTTTCTGTATTTTCTGCCAGAGAGGAAATACAGGAAATAAAAAATAATTTAAAAAATTAAAAAGCAGATTAGGGGATAAAGTGAATATTCATTTTTCTGAATCTTTTAACCCCTGCCTGCACTGTTATAATTATTGACTTCCAGGTATTGTTTATAGGGTGAAAACAGCCCTGAGCTGCTGGAGGATGAAAGTTTGTTGTCTGGGATGTATCACTGTTCTGCCTGTCATCACTGATACCTGGAAGACATCATGCCCTCAAGAGAACCACTGGACCCCAGACAGTGTCGTTTCAACATAAGACTGGCAATGCTGCCAAAAAGGAAACATTAATCAGCACTAATGGCTACTTTGTGAAAAAATGGAAAAAGATGCAGGAAGTACAATCTTGAAATTACAGGTTCAAATCATAAAAAAATTTAATAAATAAAACAAAACGGCAAAGAAAAAAATGTTGATAAAAAATAACAACAGCAAATACAAAATTATACAAGATGAGTTTCCACTTGTAATTGGAAGATGAAATAGAGAACATGATTCTCATCTGTGATTCAATAATCTGAAATGCATGCATGGACAGTGTGCAAGTTAATTCTAGCACCTCATGCAGTCCAAAGCACTTGCATGAATTTATTCATTCTTTCTGTGCTGACAGCAGGCGCTAAATAATCATTTGGCTCATACAAGTAGTGGAAGCATATTGTCTGAGGAATAGATTGCTGTCTGAGATTCCTCAGCTGTCTTCGTGCTTTAATTCCCAGACAAATGAGACGTATGAAAGTTTTGACAGATTGTCTGTCATTCAGTTTGTGATAGTTTCTGGAGTGCATGCTCGTGTTTGTGTGTGTTTGTCTGGGTCTCTTTTTTTTTTTTGGGGGGGGGGGATATTTGGTTAAAAAGGTGGATATTATTCCAGCAACAACAAAAAATGTCAAGTAAAAAAATCGTTTCCTTGCTTTAAAAAGTACCTCGAAAGATGACATGAGTCAGTTTTAAAACAACATGGGTAATCTATTATTTATCATTATTGTTATCATTATCATTATTCTTGGCCAGCACAGAAAACGTGGTCTATGCAAATGCTTAATTAAATGCAACGACATTATGCACTGCACTGTAGAACAAATGTGATTGAAGACTGTGCAAGGCAACAGCACCGTTACATCCATGGCTTGTTTCTTTTTACATATTGACTTTTGTCATTACATCACATGAGTAATGTTAAATGTAAGCAGATGGTGCAGTGAAATATATTAGAATGATAGCGCCCTCTAGGCATGAATAACTCAGAGATCTTCACAGTCTTTGAATCTATCTGAAGAGTTCTTTACACTATAGAGTACACGGTGGATATGTAAATAATGTGCTCATACTCTGCATCTGTAGGAGAGTGCACATGCACACAAATGTGACTGTTTTGTTAGTTCGGTTTGTGCAAATTGGTTTCAGAAGGTTCAGAAGACCCTGGCTCTCACTCCAGCCCTCTTCCCTCACCAATTATCTGCCACCATGTTGGCTGCTGCTCTCTGACATGTGGGATGCAGATGGCTGTCCTGTGTAACACTGCCAGGACAGGGGCAACAGTGCTTTGTGCAAAACAATTGTCACAATTTGCCACATGACATTCTCACTCTAACAAGTCCCATTCACTTGGATCAGTGTCTCAGTGAAAAGGCCTGTTAGACTGTGCATGCACAAGAGTTGAATCAACTAAAATGAAAAAAAAATCTGATGCTTCTAAATGAGTAGAAAAGTAAAGCTTTAGGGTCATCCTATAAAATAAAAATGTCCACTGGGGACATTTACCTGCCACTGTCTGTCATTGTATTGCTCTCTTCTATTCCATCACCATTTTAAAGATGGAGCTATAATATAATTTCCTACCATATTCACAGATGGTCCCTTTACTGCATGTTTATCATGTTACACTGCACATTCAGCTAGCTCTTAATTTTGTGCAACCCCTTGCAGTAGTCTCTGTATTACCATTTAAGTAATTATGATACGCAGGGCCCCATTATAACCATAATATAGAACAGTGTTTTATCAGTATTGTGAGTATTAAAGAGGAAACAGGGAAATTTTGTTAAATATCATATCATCTGGTTCTTACTCTCAAAGTCAGTCTTTGATATCATCATAAATGTCATGGCAGGTCACTCTTAAAACACTATAGATTAACCTTTTTTATGACAATGAATTAATTATAGACTTTATTAGATGACACTTTGCCAGTACCAAGTTGGACCCCTTTTGCCTTCTGAACTGCCTTAATCTTTTGTGGCATAGATTCAACAAGGTGCTGGAAACATTTCTCAGCGATTTTGGTCCATATCGACATGATAGCATCACAAAGTTGCTGCAGATTTGCAAGGTGCACATGCATGATGCAAATCTGCTTTTCCACCACATTCCAAAAGTGTCCTATTAGATTGAGATCTGGTTACTGCAGAGGCCATTCAAGTACAGTGAACTCATCGTCATGTTCAAGACACCAGTTTGAGATGATTTGAGCTTTAAGTATCCTATGGTGCTGCTAGCAGCCATCAGAAGATAGGTACGCTGTGGTCATAAAGGCGTGGGCATGGTCAGCGACAATACTCAGGTAAGCTGTGTAGTTTAAATGTGTTTCAACGATAAAGACTCATCAGATCAGGTCACGTTTTTCCAGTCCTCTGTTGTGTCGTTTTGGTGAGCCTTTGTGACTTGTGGCCTTAGCTGACAGGAGTGGTATCCCATGTGGTTTTCTGATACTGTAGCCCATCTTCTTCAAGGTTTGTTCAGAGATGTTCTTATGCACACTTTGGTTGTAATGAATGGTTATTTCAGTTGCCTTCCTGTTAGCTCGAAAAAGTCCGGCCATTCTCCTCCAAACTCTGAAATCAACAAGGCCTTTTCACCCAGAGGACTGCTGCTCTTTTTTGGGCCATTTTCTGTAGACCCCAAAGACATTAGTGTGGGAAAATCCCAGTAGCTCAGCAGTTTCTGAAACACTCAGACCAGCCTGTCTGAAACCAACAACCATGCCACATTTAGAGTCACTTAAATCACCGTTCATTCTGATGCATTTGCAGTGTGATTGGCTGATCAGGTGTTTGCATTATGGCTTAGTCAGTCAGAGTAAAAATAGGATGGCATTCTCTTTGCGACTAGACAAGATTGGTGGTTTTGTATTTAGATGGCAATAAATTTGTTGCGATAATGTTGGTCATGCTTTAGTCTCATCTATTGTGTGACTGCAGCATTAGGGATTGAAACAGTATACCTATAAAGTGGCTGATAAAACTATAAACATTCCTACTGACCTTAACCCTAACAACCCTAACAACAAAGTTACTGTTACAGGACTCTTTGTAATCTACTTAATTTTAGCACTAAATGGTGCCATGTATAAAATAATATAATGTAATATTACCATATAAACTGCCAGTATTATTACAGGCTGTAACCCCTGTGATCACTATAATAATGCTGAAATAATGCACTGTATAATATGATAAATTCTCTGGCTTGGTGGTTTGTTTGGAGGTTCATCAGTCAAATCAGCTTCCAGTAGATTACTTCTTCTCAGTCGGAGCGAGATGTTATTAAAGCTGACAAACTGATTATGAGCTCTCCTCCCTCCCTTATACCTTCAGTGTAATTACTTCTGCCACTGAGGTTATGCTTACAGTCCCGTTTGTTTGTCATTTCAGTAGTTAACAGGGTATAGCAAAAACGTCAGGTGAGACTTCAGTGAAATGTGGCTTGGCCCTGGCCCATGGAAATATGTGATTAATACTAGGTGAGGTTCCATATTTTAGGCACAAGCATTTTTTTTGGCCTGTTTCTGCTTTTATCAAACATTGCAATTCATGCACATTTTCTGTTAATAGAACGACAAATACAGAGGACCGGGCCGTCTTGGCATGCACATGCACTCGCTTTTTGTATTGGCATTTTTTTGGAAGAGCTGTTAGCCTGGCACTGACTGCTGAACATAATGTAAGAATATCACCATGAGCAAAGTAACAATAATGTCCTTCCATTGTGTCATGTATTTCACATTTATTGGTGGTTAATCTTTTTAGTGCATATCGGAGATGATCCAAGATACCGGAAATCACTGATGCTTGCTATTGTTTGCTATTATTTGCCAAATATATAAACCTTTTAAAGAACATACCACTCACATTTACTTCACAAAGTTCTGATAAATTATTCTTTTACAATGCAAACCCACCCTTTATTGAAATAAAAATTGTTATTGACAAAAGTGGCGCGTCATTGTACTGCTGCATTTCTTTAAAAATGAGTACACCATAATCATCTAATACAAAGCTTTATAGATTCATTTTCATAGGTAGGACACCAGCAATCAGGCTTGGCATGATTCTGAATGTGTGTATGCGCAGAGTCTCCCTCCCTCATGCAGTAGGCACGACTGTCACAGGTGAGGAAGCAAGCCTCCATTGAGCCAATTCAGACACACACAGTACATGCCATGTGCTTTGAGTTGGAATGACAGCCAATCCTGTCAGCCGCTCACAATGCCACGCTTCTTATCTGTGTTAACAACAGATGCTCAGTCTGACTGCAGAGGAGAGGAGGTGCACCATGTCTAATCTGGTAAGTTAAAGCAATTACTAGAGCAATAGTTATAAGAATAGAATAAAATAGAATGGTATACATGGTATAGATTAGAAATATCTGTAGAAGAAGTGGCAATAGAATCAAAATGTAATGCTACTGTAAGCTGTCGTACATATAACTGTGTTCAACGTGACTTTCTGGTGTGAAGGCTGAGGAGAAATCACATTGCTCTAATGTGAAAGCCATATAGCCTACAAAAGTGTATTTTTAAATTGCATTTGTGTTGTTTGTGGTTTCTTTCACATTTCTATCCTTGAAAGTTCATTAGGTCATCTCTGCCAGGGCTGTCAGGTCTGTGTAGCAACCTGCCATATCCCCCCCCCCCCCCCCCCCGGGGTTTTTTTTTTTTTAAAAGGTT
>VVHJ01023015.1:12119-27095 GCA_015107715.1 Tylochromis polylepis
TTTTTTTAGGGGGGGGGGGGGGGGGGGGGGGGTGCAGCAGTGTGTAAAACCTGTTCACAAAATCTTTCTCGTAACTGCCATCCAAGTATTAATCTTGTAAACCACTTTCAGATACTATAAGTCATTTTAAGACAAAGAATGTCTACCTTTTCATTTCCTCTGCAGCCAGCAAAGGCACCAGCACTAATTTAAAGCAATACGAACAACAAAAAAAGTGCTTCAAATGGCATCTTTTTACCAAGCTGCACCACTGTATGCCTCCAAATCCACTCTTTAAAATGTAATGCATACAAATCTTTCTCTTCTCTGTTTTTTCTTTTTCTTTTCGTAAAACTGATCATATATTGGGTAGTTTTCTCCTTTCTCTTGAAGTGATTATACTAAGGTAAATTTTTTATCAATACTACATCACAACAATTATGAATCAACTCATGATACAGAATTATATTTGTTATTGCTTTGCCCTGTTGGTGGATCCTGTGAAAATGCATTTACTACAGTGCAGTGAGAGGAGGTTAATCTATTACACAATCATGGAGGAGTTGTACTGGCAAATAAGCTACGGACCTGGGTGGGTAAAGTAATTTAGTCAGGAAAAGTAATTTTGCTCAACTGACCAGCTACATGTACAAAGACACACAACACACACACAGCTATCCAGGGGGATGGTGAAAAATGGTAGCAGGGGTACAACAGCACAGACACAGTTGCTACAATCAATATTTTGCTAGAGGGAGACAGAGAGCCAAACAGATTGTTGATTTTTGGAAAGCAACTGCTTCTCTGTTGGGTTCTCAATCGACACTCATTATCTCTGGGGCTGAAATAATCAATCCATACACAGATGGCTTCTCTAGTGGTACGGCATTCTGATAGTATGTCATAAAGAAAGAGGAGCAAAGCGTTCTTCTGCCTTTATAAAATAAAATTAAAAATGAAATTTAAAAAAACTCACATTGATTCCATCCCAATAATAAGACTAGCAATACTGGTTCCACTTTAGGACCAGTACCAGAATTGTGTCTTGCATCTTAATCGTGTTCATGCAAGCTTGTCAACTGCTTTCAGAAATGTTGCCAATCATATGTTGCGCTGTATATGTATTATTTGTGTCAACCTCATAGCAGCACAAAAACATTGTACTTATATATATATATATATATATGTGTGTGTGTGTGTGTGTGTGTGTGTGTGTGTATATATATTAGAACCAAACCCATAAACAGAAGCTAATCATTAGCTATAATAGTAAAGTGCATAGTTATGCTGTGATTCAGCAGTATAGTGCAAGGAAAATTACAAAACTACTTTTTCCTTTATCTTCAGTGTCTCCTCAAATAACTGTAGATGTTGTTACATAATTCCCAGTAGGCATCTACCAACTATAGAGCTGAACTAACTTGTTTATACGTGTTTTCAAGGAAAAGTGGACTCAAGCAAGCTGTGTCTCTAAAGTCACTCATCTCATACAGCCATGGGTCAAAGTGTATATATGATGCGCTAGAATCTTAGATATGGGGCTTTTTCTACTACACACACACACACACACACACACACACACACACACACACACGTACATATTATACACAAACAGCCACCATAATGAAAACTCCACATATTATCAAAATATGATAAAAAACAAAACATATTGAAGGATTGTATTGCCTTGATAAAAGCATGTGACATCCCAACTGTACAAATACTGTACATGTACAAATAAATGAAATTGATCAGGTTATATTCTTCAGCTGAACCACACCACAGTGCAGAGACTGAGCTCATCATGGAAGAGAATAAAATGAGCACTAACTATGGAATAATATTATTTGCAGTGGAGGCTGCTGCAATCAGCCATAACAGCAAAACAGTCTGGTCAGCAGACATTGATTTTGTCCTAAACTGGTTTCAGTCCTGATATGAAGAGCACTTATATAGTGGATATAGTGGACTCTTGGACTGCTATTAAATGCACACGTGTCCTCTGTGGCTCACTCATCAAACATCATACCTCTTCTGATTTCACCCTGTTTATAGGAAGGAGTCAAATAATAAGCGTAAAGGATATCAAGAACAAGGAAAGAATCTTCTTAGCAACCCAGTAGTTGTAGACCTCCCGAAGTACTGCAGCCATGAGAAAAAGAATGTTTTCACAGTACTCTAACCAGTCCTGTGAAAAATCACATACATCCCATGATTCAGTATCTTGTAGACTCACCTTTGTCAGCAATAACTTGAAGTAATCGCTTTCTTTATGGCTTTATCAGTCTCTCACATCGTTGTTGAGGAATTATGGCCCTCTCTTCTTTGTAGTGTTGCTTCAGTTCAGATTTGAAGGCATTGCTTTACACATAGCAGTCTTAAGGCCCCACTACAACACTTCAGTCTTTGATTGGACCATTGCAACTTCTTGATTCTTTTCTTTTTCGCCCATTCTGATGTAGATTTGCTGATGTGCTTGCGATGATTGTGTTGTTGCATGACCCAATTTCAGCTAAGCTACAGCTGTCAGATAGATGGCCTCCCTTTTGACTCTAGAATTCATTGGTATTCAGAGCAGTTCATGGTCAGCTCAATGACTGCAAGGTGCCCAGGGACTATGGCTGCAAAACAAGCCCAAATCATTACCCCTCCACCACCATGCTTGACATTCATGTTGATATGCTGTGTTTTTTGCATGGTGCTGTGCATTATGGACAAACATCTTCACTTTGTTCTTCACTTTGTTCTTGTCTTTCCAAACACAGTTGTTCCAAAAGTCATTCTTTGTGGTCATGCAATATATTTTATTGTGATTTAGCAATGATGACACTTTCTGCTGATCATTAACAAAAAAAAATCTAGTCTTTAATGATATTCTTCTGCAGCTCTTCATGCTAAATAGGACACATTCAGCACACATACTTATTATTAAGACATGAAAGGAGTGAACCCAAGTGCAGGAGCAGGAAGTCAAAAAGTAAAGCAAACAATATAGGAAAGTTGCTGGCAAAAAGGTAGGGTCCATAAAACTAAAGCAGAAAATCGTACATTGGGAAGACAAGTTGAAACACAATAAAATACAATTACACAAGGAGAAGATCAAACTAGAGACAAAATATAAGGAACACAAACTTGAATTCAGCTGCAATGCTTGACCACAAACAAAAACAGGCAGCTGAAAGGTGAACAACAGCTGAGTACTGAAGTGACTGACTGGGACTGGCTAACAGAAGACAGGTGGCACATAAAATTGATGAGAAATGACAGAAACTGAAGCACAACAAATAAGGATCATAAAATAAAACAGTTAGTAAAAGAAATAGGAACTAGAATTATAGAATTAGTAACTCTTGATTTAATTATGCTGATTTAGAAATAAAGTAATGCAACTCTTCTAATTCAGAGTAAACAGTGGATATGGTTCACTATGAAAATGGAAGTTGTGCAACACTTATTATATGTGGCTTGGTGGGCCATACAGAATACATCTGAGAGGCATTTAAGTTCATTTGCAACTGATGTTTAACTGAAACTTTCACATCAAGCCTTTTGTTCAGTCTGTGAACAAGTAAATCAGACATAAAAGTCCTTATTATGGAATCATGGGTACCTGCTCTTTTCTTTATAGATTTGTTGATTTTTTTCTTCCCTTATCTGTGTAAATCTGATGTGTTTAAAAGCTATATTGATGTTAGCTGTACTTTTCATGTGGCAAATTGATACGTAAAAAGTTATGGCAGGGACTTCGATCTCTTCTCTATCTGGTGCTTTTATGAAGTGGTACTCTTTGTTTTTTACCGTCAGTAATCATTTCATCATGTGAAGTCTCACATAAAATTATCTTTTATTATTATTTAATTGGCAACTTTCATCTGATGAAAAATTTGAAATTTTTGTCTTTGATGCTTCGTTAGAGCAAGCACTTCCAACAAATACTTAATCCCAGCATGGACTAATGCTGCTCTGTCCAACACTGCATTTATTCAGGCATAATTGCAAAATCAGCCAAAGTATTGTGAAATGAAGTTCGCAGCTGCTTTCTCTTCAGGTTTAATCAGAAAATCAAGACACATTTTGTCTCCAGACAAACGCTTTCCCGATGCTTCCTGATTATTTGTGTTTATCGACGTTTATCGACAAAATTAAGAAATGTTACGAAGAATAAAACTTATAATGCATTTGAATATTCAGGATGACTTTTATTATCAATAAAAGTCACTCTCGCCTGGATAACTTCCTCCTTCCTTACACTTCAACCACCTAAAAATTGTGTTTATTAAATCGTTTTTCCCAGATATGTGACTGGCAGACATAATCTCTGGTTGGATTAAGTTCATAGGCAGCATTTTGTGGAGTTTAGAGCTAATGTAAAAAATTGGAGAAAACCACATCTGCTCACCCCCCTGCCCCGTTCCTAATGAAAATCCTTTGAGAAGCAAGAATGTATGATATACCATAATTATGATAAAAATGCATGAAAAAATCAGCTTGCATTTTTATTGGTCAGCAGATAATGTGGTACATGAGACTGTAAACTTAATAAAATAGCCAAAATCATAAAGAAAGTACCTAAAGAAAGAACTGACACTTAAAAATAAGCCCAGCAGGCAGCAGAACAGCACCTCTTTTTTTTTTAACTTTTTTTAAGACCACATACAAGATTTAATTTGTTTGCACAACCTGATAACAGCTGCTGTGTGCACCATTTCTGATGAATAACCTCAGCAAAATAAGCTTTGGGGAAACATGCTACCGGTTAAATGAAATTTTTAATTTAGTGTGGATGCTGACAAAAACTGATAGTGGTCATTGTGTTAGAATGATGCTCCTACGTTTCACCATTGTGCACAAATAGAACTGTGAAAATTCAGTATACTGCAAATGTACTATTCCTACAAAGTAGGCAGTTTGAATTATTAATTACATACAACACAGTAAGTGCAGATAGCACTACAACTACATTGGTCTACCATCTCAAGACATAGAAATACTTAAGCGACAAAGACACTTTTAGCTTTTGTCCATCTAGCGGAGAAAGCCGTAATGAAGAAAGTGAAGGGCATTATTCAACTGATTAAAAAGCTGATCTTCTGCGGAGCTGGAGTTTTCAAGGGATTTGTGTGTGTGTGTGTGTGTGTGTGTGTGTGTGTGTGTGTGTGTGTGTGTGTGTGTGTGTGTGTGTGTGTGTGTGTGTGTGTGTGTGATTGAGATTAGAATTGTTCTTCCGGGACTGAAGACAGCTTTAGTACATTATATCAATGGTGTTTCTGATGTAAGCGAAGGAGTTCTTCGGGGTAAGCGAAAAAAGAATCTGCTCAGAGTTTGTCTAATGAACATGGCATTGTGTTAGAGCCTTTTATTGATTGCACAAATCCCCACGAAGCTCGGTGACGATCAAATGAAAAGTGACATGGCTGCAAGACTTAGGGTGAACGTACTGTACTACAAGAGAATTTTAATAGGATTAGTGCAGAACAGACTCCCCTGCACATATCCTGAGACGTGGTGTGGAAAAGCTATTTCACAGTTTTTCTCAGGTTCCTTCTCAGAGCTCTTAAACAGGAACACTGATTTCAAAATTTTAGACAGGAAGAAATAAGAAGAGGAACAAGGATGCCAGGATGCTTTTAAGAAGAACTGACTGAGGACACTGTTTTTTTCTGTACTTAACTGACAGATCACTATGAAACAACCTTTTAAGCAATTTGCAGATGAAAAATGATTGAGCAACTCTTTCTTTGCTACCATGAAGTGTGCTTCAACAAATAGGTCAACATTCATCTGAGTGAGCCAAAATGAGAGGCCCATTTGCTCGAACCTGCAACATCTGGGCTGGGCCTGTAGACCATAAAGGATTCCCCTTCTGGGCCATCCGCACCTTTCTCCCAGAGCTAACTGCATCCTCCCCAGCCTACCTGATTCTGTGTGTTATCTGAAGCCCAGTACAAAACACAAGCACACCATATATGCCCTTTTCCATTTACTACAAACAGTACTGGTTCCTCCTCCTACTTATGTTTAATAATTTGCCTAATTTGTTTAGACAACTCTTTGTCCCCTAATTCTGTGTGTGGCCTTGCTTTTATTGTTGCTGGCCTTTTGCTAAGCCAGCAAAAAAAACAACAACAACAAAAAAAAACATCTTCACTGAATGACTTTAAAATGATCACTGTGTATGTACATCTATTTAATACAGTAGCACTATATGCCTCTGATTAATCGCTGAAGATATGAGCCATTGATTACGACTGCGCGTCATTCAGTGCATGTATCAGTATAACCACTGGGTCATGAGCAGTGACAACAGTGAAATATTCCTCGATGTTTTTGCTGTATTAGTTGAGTAACTGGGTAATTTATCATTGAAAAAGTGTAAACTTATTTCATTTTAGTGTGATTTTAATGCCAACCTACTTTGGCTGGGTTTCATATAAAGGAGAAACAATAAGGTGAATATTCAGCACTTTCAGTGCTGTACTAAATCTAGACATTTATTTATAGTTTTGCCTTTACTCGCTCTGTTCTTTCGTCGATGTCCTGGTCTGCCTATTCCGAGAAGATGTATTTGTCTTTTCAAAGCAGCTTTGGGAAAACATGTTGGTGTGAGCAAGCACTGGAAAGAGTAAAACTGGGTGCAAACAGCTGTACTTTTTC
This sequence comes from Tylochromis polylepis, assembly GCA_015107715.1. Taxonomy (NCBI): domain Eukaryota; kingdom Metazoa; phylum Chordata; class Actinopteri; order Cichliformes; family Cichlidae; genus Tylochromis; species Tylochromis polylepis. The sequence continues at coordinate 18,753 of VVHJ01023015.1, forward strand.
CTATATATTTTTTTGTCTTTGCTGCGTCAGTAAGTGAACTGTGGGAGCTGTGGAGACCTTCTAACTCCATTAATAACGTGTGCATTAGGGAGCTATTATGCATGTCCTGAAACCTGAGAGCCAGTCACCTGTTCTGCTACCTGAGCCTGGGCTCTGGGGACAGAGGAGGAGGAAAGGACATCCTGAGTTGACTGTCTGAAGAACTCCATGCAAAAAAAGGCCTAAAGGAGCGCTGGGAGCTTCATAAATCCCTGGGGGTTGTTTTTTAACCAGCACAACTAAACCAGAGGCATTTGTAGAGAAGTAACTGGGAAATATTAAAATTCAGTGAAGTGTGTCTGCCAGAGCCATCATGGTTAAATTTCTACCACGGATTTCTTTTTTGTTTGCACAGTGTAGTCGGCTGTTTACTCTCAGCTGGCTAACTTAAGCTCACGGGGTACTTTGTATAAACATATTGACTTAGTTGATTGGTTTTTCTTTTCTCCTTGAGCCCCTGTCAACTGAGAGGAGTTTCCACTACGGCTTGAGAAAATACCACAGAGCACTCTCAGCTACCTGATGACTACACAGATCTGTTATACTCCTGGCTGAGTGCAGGACAGCTCACACTGTGGCCACTGCTGAAAAAGGGGTTATATCTTTTCCAAGGAAAGATTGGACAGTCGCTGCTTTAACACAGATACTGTTCTTTGTAAGGTAAGAAGGCTCCACAATATGGTCGGACAGGAGATTTCAGACAAATGAAATTTTGTAAAAAAAAAAATGTGTTTTGCTTTAAAGTAAATATATTATGATAGACAATATGGTCATAGGCATTACAGATGTAATCTACACAAACCGAACAGACTTTTTGGAAAACTAATCATCAAAATGTTTGTTAGGAGGCTTTTTGGGGATATAATTTCCATAAAAAATTCCTGAGGCCAGTGGTATGTTTTGTTATTGTGATTTTGAACTAATTACTGTCCATGTGACCACATTCCAGTGGCCCACAGTCAGGACTATTACGGCATGCTTGACTCACTTTGAAATAATTCCGCTAATACAGAAACAAGTATGCAACTGCCACAGCTAATAATGAGGAGCATGCATGAATGCAACCTGTATGTTTTCCTCATAATCCGTGACACATTGATCAATATTGCATGTGTGCTCAAACAATAATTTAATTAATAATTTAACAGAGAGCAGAAATAGCTGTTTTTTTGTTTTGTTTTGGGGTGGGTTTTTTTTGTTTGTTTGTTTGTTTGTTTTGTTTTTTTTAAGGTAAGCTTGCAGAGAAATTAAAGACACTGCATGCATAAAGTGGAAGGCATGGGTAATAACACTAGTTTATGACAGAAACGACCTATGCTAATAACCACACGTATCAGCATTTTGTCTCTCAGAGCTCTCTCAGTAAGCCTCATTTCAACACTGGCTGTGCTGATGGGTTTATCTCTCATATGCCCACAGTTCTGCACAGCCTGTCTGCTTCCTAACCAGCTGTAGGTCCCACTGCCTCCCTCTGTGTTACTGGCACTGTCAGGAACACAAAGGTTTACTCAATCACTGGTTTCCATGCATGCAACAATAAGCAAATAGTCACATCTGCCAAGTTCAAACCCTGTTCGCTGTCTGCGTGTTGTCACTCTGTCTTCCACGCGCACCTTGCTATTTTTCTCACATACACAGCTTGCGTATTTTTTTCCAGTCTCTCACAGACTGACTGGTTGGTGCATAATGTGTACTTTTAAAGAACAAGGCTGGCTTCTATTCTATAGAGTAAGACATGGCAGACCAACAATGTGTCTGTCTTTCAATTCTTCATTAAGCTAGGCACTCATTTCTGAGGCAGGAGTAGGCAATGCTCCTCTGGAGCCTTTTCAGCCACTTGTGCTAGCTGTTAGAAAAAAATATGAAATAGGGCTAACATGCTAATGCTAGCAGTCATTTATATATTTTCCATTGTTCTGGGATTATTTTCTCCTTGGCAATTAAATTATACATAAAATGCAAGTGTGAGAAACTGTAGCCTGTACTAAAATACTATAAACATGTGAATCTGCTATTCATGCAAATTCCAAAGCTGCCCTATTAGACCAAGATCTGGTGACTGTGGAGGTTATTTGACTACGATGACAATTAAATAATTGTCCTGTTCAAGAAAGCAGTTTGAGATTATCTGAACTTAGTGACATGGTGCATTTTCTTGTTGGAAGCGTTGGATGGGTGCGCTGAGGTCACAAAGGGAGGGACATGATCATCAACAATACTCAGGTAGGCTGTGGCATTTAAATGATGCTCACTTGGTTCTAAGGGTCCAAAAGTGTGCCAACGCCCTCCACACCATTGCACCACCGCCATCCTCAACCATTAATACAAGGTACAATGGAGCCATGCTTTCCCATTGTTTTTCACCAAATTCTGACTCTACCGTCCAAATGTTGCAGGAGAAATTGTCCAAAATCAGTTGTCCAATTTTGGTGAGCCTTTGTGAACTGTAGCCCCAGTTTCCTGTTCTTACTGTAGCTGACAGGAGCAGCACCTGCTATGTCTTTCTGCTGCTGTAGCCCATCTGCATCAAGGTTTATCATTTGTTCAGAGATGTTGTTCTGCATACCATGGTTATTTCAGTGGTTATTTGAGTTACTGTTGCCTTCCTATCAGTTCAAACTAGTCTGCCCATAATCTTATTGCAGCTGGCATCAACAAAGCTTGCCCAGAGAACTGCCTATTATTGGATATTTTCTCTTTTTTGGCCTTTTCTCTGTAAAACGTAGAGATTGTTGTGTTGTGTATCCCAGGAGATCAGGTGTTTCTGAAATACTCAGATCTGTCCAAACATGGCAACAGCGACACCAAAGTCACTTAAATCACCTTTCTTTCCCATTCTGACGCTCAGTTTGAACTTCAGCATCAGTCTTGACAATTCTTGTCTTTTGCCTAAATTCACTGAGCTGCCAGGTGATTGACAGATTAGATATTTGCATCAATGAGTAGTTGAATAAGTGTAATTAATGAAGTATTTGATAATTTACAAAATGTAAACTGATAATTTACAAAATGTAAACATGATATCTACATTTCTATATCTTTTACATATCAGTCATCATCATTATCAGTAAATTCCAGCTAATAATGAATGTGTTTTCCAGTAGAACAGCTACAAAGGCCGAGTAATATCAATTTAGCCCTATAATGCCCTGTGTATCATATTTGATACATGAGTTTCTGAGACCTCTATCTCATCAACATGATCAATACTTGCCATAATTTCAGAATGTTTTGGACGAAACTCTTTTTTTTTTTGTCTAAAATTAACATTGTTGTTAACAAAAAGTTGCCAAAAACGCCCAATGTATCAAATGCGATACAACAAATATAACAAAAATATATCATATACAACATGATATAGCAAAAACAAATTTGTGGCTTTTGTTATAAGGGTTAAGAAACATCTCAGTTCCCAAAAAAAATCCGAATTTTCTGGCTATTTTTTGATGGGTTGGGTCTTACAGGGTTAGGCTTTTGGTCATTTCATTTTCAAAACAAAATAATGTTACCATGTTTACTGTCTAAAAAAAAATCACATGATGATATAAATTTTCACATTTCTTGCTTTTAAAAACACCACATATACAAATAATTTGGAGTATGTATGTTACGGGCATTTTTTAGGTTTTCCCATCAAATATGTTCAGGATATACCTCTATTGAATCAACTTTCACTGTCCTAATATAAAGCTATAAAGAAAAAGAAACTCTATTGGGGCATGCACTATTTAACTGTTAGTTGGGATTTTCCATTGTCTAGTGTTCACGAGACTGTTTGTTAAGCTATATGTCCTTTACCCACACCAACAAGCCCCTCCCCTTTTTCATTGAGAGCAACATATAAAAAATGTTATTGCTCCTTCAATTACACTTGCTGGCTAAGGAGAAAATAAATCAAAGGGAAAATGGGCTGAAACCATGTATGTATTAATTTCTATTTCAGCGTTGTTGTTCGGGCCTGCATTCAGTTCCCAAGTGATTCACCTCAAAGTAGAGCACACACAGTAAACATAATTACTTCCCTTGTATAATATGCTCTGTACAATTCATGCAAACATCTAAACGGGCCAACAGTGAGACTTATATTTGCAAGGTCTCACTGTAGCATTGTATAAAACTGAATGAATGCTTTGTGTGCTTGACAAGTATATTTAAAGAGTAAATTATGCCTCCATTCATAATAATCTCAGTTTTATTGACTGTAATAACTACATTGTTGCTTTGTTTAGAGAGCAGTGCACTTGGGGTATCATGAGTAAAAAACTGAACTATGCTCAGTGCTGAATAAAATGAGTTGATAAAGCCTTTTCCTTTGCCTTCTGAAACAATAGGACAAAGCGTTTAAGCTATTGTATGGTGTCAAGAAATTATCCAAAATGTGCCAGCCATGCAGGCAGATAACTATGTTAGGAGAGTCATCATCAGCTGAGCTGGGAAACAGAACGCAAGAGAGAGAGATTTTTCTTTCGGATGCTGTTAGGTGGGAATGAACATGGCTCCAAGCGTGGAATGGCATGATAAAGTGGAGTGAATAATGTGATATTGAAGTGTTAATGGAACTACCATTTTCTGTGACAAGATAGGTGTACTTTTGTGATGAGTGGGTAAGTCTGATAATTGTATTTTATGTTGAGGAGTGTGCCTTTGAAGTGGACTTCTCTTTTAAGTCATACATGGTGTGTGCAGCCAAAATCGGAAACCGCAGTGCGCTAATGTTTTCTCTGTACTGAGCTGACAGAGGAAAGAATTATAAGACAGCTGGTCGATGTCAGCAGGTTTCCACAGCTGGAGATTCCCAAACTTATTGACAGTTAACATCAGTGAACAGCTCTTGTTATACTTATTTGAGGTCTTGTGACCTAGACCGATGACGTAAACTGTGTCTGCAAATATTGGTGCGCTCGCTGCTGCACAGTGTGATCTTTCACTGTGTACTTGTGGTATTTTGTACTTTCAGATGTAAGTGGCTTTGCCTGAGGAAACCAAAGTGTAGTGAAAATCACATCTTAACATTTAATTCTCAACAAAATGCATTTAAATTGAGTATTAAAAATGATTTGAGACAGCAACCTACTGTCAGCTAAAGATACATATCCAACAAAAACAAACATGTTTACACATAATTTCGATCTGCAATTCCACGTTGCTGGATCGCTAAACTAATTAAATTATGTTTAAAGTTTTCTTTAATATCGGTTTATAATAACATTCAAGCAAGAGGAAAAGTCATTCATTAATCCAAATTATATTTGTGTAAACATCTCCTGATATTTAGCTCTCGAGGATGTGAGTCAACACAAGGGATGTTTGGGGAAGATGTTTCACTGTTTGCCCTTCAAAGACGATCAGAAGAAAAAAAATTAACCAGTAAAGTATCCTTACAGCGGCAGTAGGAAACTGCCCTGTTCGATCTTTGATTTTCTTTTTTTAAGTGAAGCTTGAAATAGAAACAGGGAAGGCACTGATCTTTGTTTTTCAAAGGACCAACTGGATTGTTCATTTTAAATGTCATGGATAATTTGTCCCCACATGCTGTCCATCAAGTTGCACATTGTCATGGAAACAGCAACAGATAAAGAAACAAGTCGCACAGGAAAGTAGATGATAAGTCTGCCCTGTCACATTACAGCAGTTCATATCTTTGTATTTGCAGTCTTTCTTTGTTTCATTTCAACTACAGAACCTCTTGGTTTGCAGGGGAATTAAATGAAGACTTGGAGCACAATTCTGATGCAAGACATTTTTCTTTTCTTTGTCTTTTCATAGCCCTCAAATACGGATATCATCGCTTCACTGCACAGGAATGTCCTGTCACTGGGTGTGTGGTGGGGGTAAAAGGCAAGTGTGAGGAGAGGGTGTCTCTTAGAGCAACAGCAGAGTCCATCTATTTTCAGGCAACAGTTACTGGATATCTTCAGTGGACTTTCCAGCTTGTTTCAGACTGAAGGTATCCCCAGACGTGGCTGTAAAGAGTCCACAGAGAGCACTTCCCTCCCTCTTCACTGCAGCCCATAAGGTCCCACCATCACTTTTAGTCTCCAAGATATCCACGCCAACACAACCTGTGAAGTTAGCAACTCCTCCAAAAGTGGCAGAAACCTTTGGGAGAAGAGCCCAATCAAAACCCACCATGAGAGTCTCAGGTTCCCAACTGGACGTGTGCAGAATGAATCCTACCTACCTGATGCCAAATGACTTCAGACGGGCCTACTCACCAGCTGATGGATTGGCAGTGAAAGATCCTGGAAAGAAGAAAGTACAACTTGTGCACTGTAGACTGAGCTATACAGAGGAAGGCAGAAAGCAGGAAGTGACTGGTGGCTCAGTAAAGAACCTGTTCTCCTCACAGCCTTCTTACTGGGCTTGTGTTTATCATGAGGTGCCTCTGAGGTGCACTAGATCCTTTGTGTTTTTGGACAAGTCACTTTGTATTTCCCTTGTGGAACTACAAGGGAAAGGAGCATGTAAACCAGCTTTGTGTAGGTCTACTTTGTCAGTTCGCCTTGGTGCCTCATCCTGCCACAGATCCTCTAAAGATAGCAAACCAGCCAAAAGAAATGAGGGATATGTGAAATCCAGAGCTGCTATGTTGAACAGCAATCAACGTAATGGCCGAGAGAGCGCTTCAGGTCGCTGCAGAGGCCCTCTATCAAAGCACAGGGGCTACAGGTTCAACCAAACACCACCCGCTTGTGGTGCTAACAGCAAGAATGAGGATTCAGACATGCACTGCCTCAGCAATACTTTGGGATTATTGTCATTCAGAGGGCCAGGTCCCTCAAACACAAAGACTGGGACACAGAAGGGGAATGCAGATGAGGCAAGCTTCTCTGCATGGAGAAATTTCAGGCACAGGCAACACACTTTCAATACTGGCTCAGGTATGAATTTCATCACCTTGATTCACAAGTCTAAAAATGTTAAGTATCCATGCCAATTGATCTGTATACTCCTTTGAATGTCTTATATATTCTGAAGCTGCTGTAGATAAGATCACATTATTCTGTAGGTGTGAAAGTAATCCAAATGTGGTCTTAGAGGGTAGAAAGTCTCATTTTTCCACTCTGCCTGTCACCTTTTGATTTATACTTCATGCATGGATAACAGACTCACACACACCTACCACACTTATCCTGCTGTACATTCACATTGTTTAAATAAATCCCAGCTGATACAAGTACACACTCAGCTCAACTGCAAATTTTAATAAAGTGCAAAGACTTTCTTTCATCCTCCTTTTACTTTTCACACTTTGCTGCATATCTTAACAATAGACTTAAAATAAACTGGAGGATTTTAAGAATCTTTCAATCTCTTAAGAAGTTAGGACAAGTATTATTTGAACAATATATAATTGTGTTTATGCCACAGAGGAATTTCCTGTTTTAGAAATTGGCAATTAAGACAACAAACCAGCCCCAAAACAACAGAGTTGTTCAGCACATGTGACATTTTCAGTGTCACATTACAACATGGTCAATTATTAAATGCAAAATCCGGTCTTTTGGTGTACCAACTATTTCACTTCAAATGCCATCTTAAAACACACACTTTGACTGTTTTCCTGCTGAGAGGTAGACTTATCTGAGCAATGTTTGCATAGTAGCCTAAATATGAAGTTACAGCAGCCAGATATCTTATCTTAGTTTGAGACAGAAAAAAATGGGGAAGCAGTTAAACAGGATGTGTACAAAGGTAGTAAAATCAACATACACTTCTAAAACTGACTAAAAAGCCTCACTTGGTTGTAGGCAGGAGACCAGTAGGCCTATAGCATTGGCATTTCAGGTCTTAGCCAAATAATCAACTCCTTGGAAAAATTCCTGTGGGTTTTACTTTATCACTGTTTTACTTTCTAAGTGACTGTTATTTGTACTCATTTTATATTCTTCACTTGATGTAAGATGAAAGGCTATTAATGGATGATGTTCTTTTCACTGGAATTTATAGTGAAGCCAAGAGGGAAAGCTACCTCCTATAGAAATAGTTTGACCGGTGACGCTACTTTGTAATAGTGCTCTATATACATGCCATATGCTTATGGCAGGGTATTCAGTGGAGATATATATTCTACAAAAGCTACAGGAATGGGGTTACGGGTGCTGGATGGATGCGTTGCCATCTTTTACATTATTCATCGGCCACACTCATGTTCCCTCTGGGTTTTTCTATCTATCAATGTGCGTGTGTGTGTGTGTGTGTGTGTGTGTGTGTGTGTGTGTGTGTGTGTGTGTGTGTGTGTGTGTGTGTGTTCTCGCATTTGGGTCACATATTGTGCATTATCAAGAGATTGTAGATAACCCC
>VVHJ01023023.1:1851-13586 GCA_015107715.1 Tylochromis polylepis
CCGACCCGGCCACCCCCCCCCCCCCCCAAACATTAAAAAATAACCTAAAGATGAATAAGTCTATGAATTTGTTTGGTCACAGTTCACCTCCTTTTGAGGTTAACGCAGCAAAAGTACAAAGTGCTCTCTCAGTGGAGTCAATTTCTGTGTCTCTGTGAACCCTCTCATACTCAGGAGACAATTTTGAATTCAGCTCGCTCCTTCTGTGGGTAAAGTGCCTTCCTGAAGTTAATAAAATATTTGCTGTTTGCTTGCAACAATTAGCGCAAGATAAACATGAGCTGGATTCTTCTTGTTTCTGCTAATGGAGCTAGCCTCTGGCTACACTATAATTATTCCTATTAGCAAATTAAGTTGTTACCTTGCCTCCTTCCTCTTTTTTTTTATCAAGTGGTAGAAATTACTTGGAAATGAACTCAGAGCAGATGATTTAGCAGTAAAGCTGGAGAGTATAGAGACTTCTAAATGTAGGAGGCGTACTTCATCAAACTACTGCACAGACTTAATGTTGCTGTTTTATTTTACTCTTTTTAACCTTACTGACTTTGGTGAGAGTGCTGGAAAAAATGTGGGCTCAATGTAGAGTAAAAAAGTGCTCATATACAAAAATGATGAAGGATTTATTTAATACTTTACACAATATCACTAAGAAAAGCAAGACGACACATGTGAAATAATCTTTTTCTTCTTTCTGTCACAGCAACCCTCTGCATGTCCTCTTTCACTACATCCATGATTCTTCTCTCTGTCTTCCTCTTTTCCTGCAGTGTCAAAACCATCTCAGCCTGAGTTGTCCCTGTTTCACTGCTACTACTGACAGTGTGTGACTGGTTTTATTCTTTCACACAAATTTGAAAGAAGTTTGAAACACTCAAACTGGACAGCATCTAGGTAGTTCTGACTGACGGAACGTACCAGCTGCTATGATGAGCTGTGAGAAATGCATCAACACAATTATAAAATGTCTTTAGTAGTGAAGTATGCATAAACACACAATGAAAAGGGTCATATGGTGGGGAAATGCCTTAACTGATCTGAGAACTGCATCAAAGCAATAGATGATAAACATAGTACATAGTGTGTGTGTGTATATATATATATATACTTCTCAAAAGAATTAAAGGAACACTTTAATTGAAGAGATCTGATGAAAGCTCATAAGATCTCAGTAGGGAAAAAATCATGCTGGATATCTATACTGACATGGACTGCCACATCGTTTGATGGAAATGAAAATTGGCAACCTACAGGGGCTGAATTCAAAGACACCCTGAAAATCAAAGTGAAAAAATAATGCAGCAGGCTCATCCAGTTTCCCAAAATTTAATTGAATCAACTAAAATGGTGCTCAGTAGTTTGTATGGGCATCATGTGCTTGTACCCCAGATGCAACCTGGCCATGTCAGATGGATTGAAACATGTCCCAGAGGTGTTCTTTTGGATTTGGAGTATAGGGACCTGTCAGTGGTATTGATTCCTTAATCCTCCAGAAACTGCCAGCATACTCTTGCCGCATGAGTTGGGCATTGTTGTGCACGAGGAGGAACCCAGGACCCAATGCACCAGTGTAGAGTCTGACAGTGAGTCCAAGGATTTCATCTTGATACCTAATGGCAGTCAGGGTGCTGTTGCCTAGCCTGCAGAAGTCTGTGTGTCTTTCCATGTTCAGAGACCACCACTGATCTACCACCAAACCGGTCATGCTAAACGGTGTTACAGGCAGCGTAACATTTTCCTCGGCTTCTCAAGACCCTTTCACGTCTGTCGCATGCACTCAGGGTGAACCTGCTCTCATCTGTGAAAAGCACACCGCGCCAATAATGGACCTGCCAATTCTGGACCTGCCAATTCTGGACCTGCCAATTCTTGCATTCTATGGCAAATGCCAACTGGGCTCCACAGTGCCGAGAAGTGAACACAGGGCCCACTGAAGGCCCTCATGTTTCTGATTGTTGGGTCAGAGGCGCTCACACCAGTGTCCTGCTGGAGGTCATTTTGTAGGGCTCTGGCAGTATGGGAAGATGTATTTAGGATTAGGTCTAATCCATTTTTGAAAACTGAGCCTAAACATTAGATATGGAAGAATTGAAATGATTAATATGAGCTACAACACAAAGATTTCTACCAGGCAAAACAAGAAAATCATCAACAAAACCAAAACCATGACTGGTTTATCTTTCTCTAAACCATCTTGTACGTTCATTAAAAATTTTTTAAATAAAATTTGACATTATAGAACAAAAAAAATTGATAAAAAGAAAGACCAGAAAATTATCTTTTGTGCATGTTTAAACACCTCAGTTAAAAAGCCAACCCCCCCAAATAAGAGTAGATTTCCAACCAATGAAGTTTCTCATATTACACCTTCACATCTTGCAAGAATGGGATTACAGCTGTCTTAGGGATTAGAATACCGATATAAGACCAGGCCTCCAAAACACAGAATACATGGTGCAACAGAGGGTCTAATTGGTTTTGTGGTTTGTGGTGCACTTGCATAAGAAAAGGAGCCCAAACTCCCTCCAAGGCCCCCAGGTATCCTCTTATGTCACAACCACTGGGAAGACTGCCAACCACAAGCCTTATATTAGGCAACCTCAGCACGTACAGCAGGACATTGCACCTTCCTCAAAACGGTTGTATCTATTCAAAGCTGTGGTGGAAACACCTTTTTGTGATTTACATAACACATTCAGCACTTTCTCACACCGCTGTAACAAAGGTTCAATTTTCTCCTCCATGTGGTTTATAAAAAGAGGTACTGCTCGCACTCATGCATGTTTAGCAGGTATTATGATTTAGTGAGCGTTTTAAAGCCAGATGTGGAAGTAATGCCCCCCCTTTTTCCCCTACCACTTGAAATATGTCATACACAAATAGCATTATACCATTTATTTTCTTGAGAGCACTTGACTTGAGGGAAAGGAAAATGAATGCCTAAAACCCATATTAACAAAGCTGAAAACCTTTTTACTTGCTGGAATTCTCATAGATTGATTAGTGGCTGCTTGAAATCTTTCTCACCTCCACTGTGAAAAGAGCAACAACACATCCTGACCATACAGCTTGACGTTCGCATAATTTACCCTCGCCATAGTCAGTCAGGCAGCAGCCTTTTTGGGGAAAACTAGAGTCGGGTCAGTTCTATAAGTATTTAGACAGTGACGTGATATTTTTGCTTCTGTGCATCACCTCAGGGGATTTTAAATCAAACAATCAAGAAGTGACTTAGAAGCAGACATTCAGCTTTCAGAGGCTCAGGAGTAACTGGACAAACAAACATGATTTTAAATGCAGGGATGGTTTTATATACTTGGATAAAAATCCTTTGCAGGTATTTCTCTTCCTCTCTGTACTATTCTGTTCTCATCATTTGGTCACAGGTTAAACTTGGTCCCATGTGTCTAAAGTAATTTTTTTTTCCAGAACTGTTTCCTGTCTGGTCTAATTTCTGTATTTACATTCACAGTTGTAGACTCTGGCAATGATGCGCCTACCTCAAAAACCTCAAGAGTTCTTGACTTGGTTAGATGGTGTGGTAGATGTTTTTCCTGACTTGGGAAATAATCCACTTTAGTTGTCTTCTGTGGTCTTTCAGGACTTTTGCTGTTGATGAGCTGGTCAGTGATTTGGTCGCTCCCGAAGTTTTCAGCCTGATGATGGGTTCCTTCACTTTCATCATCTTTAGACCTGAACTATAGAGCTCAATGACTCCATTTTGATCTTTTATCTGTTTTATTTGACATAGAATAATGACTGAACAGACCTCAACTAGCTGTATAATTTGTAAAAAAAACCACAAACAAAAACAAACAAAAAACAAAACAACTGATAAATGGACTGGTTCTTATATAGTGCTTTTCTACTCCATCTGAGCACTCAGTTTACCATAATAAATGCCTGCAAGCCTCACAGGACATGCAGAGATGCTTCAGGATCTGATGGCCAATAATGTTTTCATTGTTCTGTGCATCCTGTGACTGATTTCTGGTTTATTTGGTGGAAAATTTTGTTTTTTAAGCCTCTTATCTGCCACACTTAGTAACTAGCGCTTCACTGAACTTGCCTCATTCACCCATTCGCACAAGCACTTTTTTCATATGCTCTTTCTATTTTTACAAATATTTAATAAAATTTTTGTGTTAGCCAGCTCTGGTTTTTTTTATCTTCTTTATTTTAGCATAACTAATACCACACTTTATTCAAAGTTCATTTGTAACTTTTCCATAATGGTCTTTGTTTACAATAACTAAGTTATTTGTAATGTTCGGTATTTGGGGGCTGTTTATATCGGTATCATGTTTGAAATTGTAGTATTGTGATAATGCTACCATGCTGTGAAACTACATCAAATGAAGAACTGTGTAAAAAAAAAAAAAAAAAATGTCTGTAATTCCTAAACAGTTAAAGCAATACTTCAGCACTAGTCAGCACTTCAAAATTTATTGTGTTGGTGTAGAGAGGCAGAATTTGTGTACAATAGCCCAACAGTCCTAGATTAACCAAATGAAAAAAAAAGGTCAATAACATTAGAACAAGTGCCTGATAGCTATGAAATAATAAATAAAATCCACAGCATATTCTTTAAGAGCAGTGTCACGAGCGGTCTTGATTTACTCATACCACAAACCAGTGTTAAAATCATCAAAGCCAGAGCCCCTTATTCCACATGAATACAAGATTTTTTTCCCCCTTTTTTTGTGAGGGGCAAATGTATCTAGGGCAATGAGGATGTGGCTCAAGGCTGGGGGAAAAAAACACTATGCTGTTTCATCTGCGAGATTCAAAAGGCTTGTGCAATGAAAATTTAAAAGTAATTTCTTATGTACATATTAAACCTGCAGCAGCAAAAATCCGCCTCTTTCACAATGATACAGCCACTTCCTCCACTGCCTGCTAATGATTCACTGACGTGCTTCTCGCTTGCAAAACAATCGGTTTGTCTGTTGTCTGAATGCTTGCTCTAATTGGTGATTGGCAGCTGAGGGAGATGTCGGGGTGGAATATGCGATTACACCGATCCAGGGGCCTGTAGTGCAGCAAATGCAAAATGGGTGTAGCAGCGCCTTGGCATCAAGCAAATGAGAGGCGCTGCTCATATGGGTTCAGAATTTGTAGACTTAAACCCAGACTGATAGATCTGCCCATCAATCAGCATACCCAAAAGAGTTAGAAATGTTACACATAATGATGTGAATACACTATGAATTTTGGCCTGTTGTTATGTTTATTGAGTGATTAGTATTTGGCATTGCTTGCTTGACAGGTGTATCGTGACCAAGCAGAAACCTTCAGGGCTAAGAAATGAGTCTCCTTTTGAACTATGGGAAAGGCCACGAAGAAGCTGTACACTGTTCAATTTTGAACGTTTTTCAGCTCTTAAGAAGACACAGCAAACTGATTTAAGTTTGGGATGGTAACTCCCAGTGTTAGGGTTCTGCGACAAAGAATACCTGGAAATATTTGTGATATTTCGGGGATTGCTTGTTTTTGGTGATGATGCATAACCAGACAGAGAGGATAAACACAATAAAAACTTGATTCTTCTTAGGAGATGGCAGGCTGCTTACATATTTTAGAAGATGTGACAGATATAGTTGGATATAGTTGGATATAGATGTGGAGAGATGCACAGAATGTGTCTCTTATAAATGAAGAAATATATTTACAACCAATCATTTATGTGATGCTGGCGAGGATTTGTTATAGTATTAAGATTTTTGTAAGTGTTAATAAAATCTGGTAACTGGCAAAAGGTCTTGAGCCACATCTCATTTCTTTATATTTTCCTTCCAAGGAGCCAGACTTTCTTGTAATGAACTTTATGCGTAAGTTCAATAAGGACGATCTGTAATTATTCATCTGCTGGCTTTCCCGGGTGTTTGGCTGTTTGTCTCTTCGTCACCGCCCACATTGTCAAACTCAATACTGACATCATTACACTAGTCCAATCATCTTCTTGCCAGCCTTCTTTGAGACGATCAGCCTCAGTGCTGTCTGTCAGTCTCCCTTTCAGACTTTCATTCATGCAAACCCACCCCGTCCACATCTCCACCTCACCTGAGTCACTCAGAGCTCTGTCCAAGCCTCCACCGTCATCTTCACCACCACCAGCGTCACCGGCCTATCACCACTGGGATTCTGTTTTGCCATGATGGGTCACTGAAGTTTGATTGCCAAATACATTGATTTCCTAATCTCAATAAATCCTTTTCAGTTCTTCCAATTGATCACTCCTTATTGAAATGTTTTAAAATATCTTGAGCATTAGTTCTCCAATATTTTTGAAGTTTTTCTTTGGACATTGGCCGCTTTTTCACTCCTTTTCAGTCCAGTCTTTTGTACTTGACCGTTTTCAGAAGAATGTTACCAGCAGCCTGTCACAAAAAGACATCGTGTTCCCATTGATTTAGTTGAATCTATAAAAATGTCAAAGGTAACACAGATTGACTGAAATAAAATAGTATTTTTGCACCAACAAGGTGATTCCCAAAGAACTATTAGCTAAAAATTCGGTATATCTCAGCATGGTGTGCAATGTGCTCTTAAAAAAATTTGAGGAAAATGGACAAGTGGAGGACAAAAGAAGAAGAAGTGGCAGACCTAAAAAACTATCTACAGCAGGTGAACAGTATCTGAAAGTCATGACGTTAAGAAACAGGAACAAATCCAGCAAAGACCTGACACAGGAGCTGAGAGATGCATCACAAGTGGTCTCATTGGAAAGGTGGAAGAAAAGCCTGAGTTATGCCAAATTACACATGAACTGGCCTGAAAATCAGTGGCAACAGGTCTGATGGAGTGACTTTACAAATTATCAAGAAATAAGGGGTGTTTTGAGACTCTTGTGTTTCGAAGCACTGAAGGAGAGTCATCAGCAGAAGAGTATACCAAATGATGCTGTGGTGTTGAGTACTGACAATGTTTTGTTGTCTGCTGCAAAAACAGAAACTCAATTACTGCATTTTCTTTGAAGGAGAAAGAAATACTCAGGAGAACACTGTTCAAAGTCTTTAGGTACTTTGCTGTTAATATCAGCAGTTAGCTGTTAGCTTCTAAAGTTGTTCTGTATCAAAATACTTTGCTTGTCAGTGCTGTGTTGTAGCATGTTGGGTCAAAGAAAATGATTCAAAAAGGTTGGGATACAGAAATAAAAGTAAAATGGTTCAGTTTTCTCCGTTAGTAGGTATGTCCATCAGTTATTTTGCTTTTCGTGGATCGAGTAAGGTTAGTGTCACATTTGGTGTTGTTGGATGACCTGAGTGTAGCTGGAAAATTACCCAGATGCTTACACATTTTGGCTGGAAGATGCAGGGTTGCCAGCCTTTCCAGCTGCTTTGGCAGAGCACTAACCATGATTTGGACGGGCTCCTCAAAATCTAGCTGGCTTGAGAAAAAAGCAGGAGGGGCTGGTGGACCCTGGAAATGACTAGTTACTGTTTGGGAAGGTGAGCTTTCCGCTTTACATGTCGCTGGAACGGTTTTATGTGTTTTTGTACATTTGCCCACATCAATTAGATGACTCTGAGTGCTGTTTGTTTCAAACTTTAAAAGTTTAGTGGTTGATTGTGTCATTGTCTGTTGGCTAAATATCAAAGCTACTCCCTAAACACACAAAATATTTGGTCCACTGACTTTAAGTTAAGATATTGAGGTTTTCTTTCCTACTTTCTACATGAAATACTTTGAAATGTGTTTGAAAAGTATTTAGATATTGAGACCATTTTAGCAACTTTACACCTGCTAACTAGTGCTAAGAATGGCGCTAATAAAACAGGCTCATAAAACATTGGAATTTCACCCATCAAGTTTCTTGGATGACCTGTACCATGCATAACGCTCTATCATGTATTTTAGTTTTATGACCAACAGCACCAATCACTCAAACACAGTGGAGAGGCCCAGTTATGTGTTTTTAATTAGCAAATTTCAGGTTAGCAGACACTAACCGTCTACAGCATCAGCCACCTGTAGCTTGCATGGAAGAGTCACTAAACTGTAGTGGAGCTTGAAAACATGTGATGCAGACACAGAAGGCTTGCCTTCAAAGTAAAAGTTGCACCTTTTGTTGGTTTCAGTAGTAATGCATAGCTTCTATTTTGAAAGCGAGTGTTTTCCATTTCCAGTCTGTGTTGCACTTTCTTTAAGGTTCACTAGTACCGGCCAGTTAGTTAGCAAGTGTTTGTAGGCAAATCAGCTTATTTTATGCAAATTACCAAAGCAATCACAAGAAGATTTTTCGTGCAGCACCCTCTTTATGATCAAGTTCTACCAACAAGAACCAGCAATCGCTTACCATCCATATTTTTCACCAGCAACGAGGTTCAGCTCTTTGTAGCAAAGGTTGCAGAGGTTGCAAAGGGGGCGCTGACAGTTCCCTAGGCATGTGTGACTGAGGTCTTAGCATGGGAGTCTATAGGAATTGACTTGGTTTTGGAGCCAGCCTCAAGAGATCACTAGACCACTTCATTTTTCAGGTACAGATGTGGCCACTTGGCCATATATGATGAGAATCTCTGTCAGTTTGTGTCTAGGAATGTAACAGCACCTATACACCAACAGTACACTGCAAGTTTTTCTATTTCTTTTTTATTATTTCCTTTTCTTATTCCTTCCTTAGCATAGTCCAGAGATATATTTATTGCATCCTCCAACCCAAGGTTTTAGTTCATAACTAACCTCAAATGTTTGTTTTCTGAATGCATCAAGACTGTAATTTGAATAGCCAGTACTTTTTTCACATATAAAAGATAAATCTTTTCTGTATTTGTTTCCTTCACAGGAGGAGTCGCCCACTGTAGAGTCTCTTGTTGCTTGTTTATTAAAAAGAGGTTTTGGTTTCCTAACAAGTATGTTTTACATTGTCTGGTTTTGGAACACATGGAGAAACAATCCAGTATGTGTGTGTCCTAACACCCTTAATCCCCTGTGTTTTGGGGTTGTTTCCTGTTGTTTCAGATTGTTTTCACTACTAACAAACCTCAGTGCAGTTTGCTTGGAAGAGGAGAAAGATCCACATTTTCAGGCGTCTGGGTGGTGCGATGTTCTTGTTCTCACCTGGCCAAACAAACTTGAACCAAAGCATAAAATACTTGAGGCGTCCTCTGTGTGAGCGCACCCTGAGTGGCGAGCGCGTATCTTTGCACTGATATCAGAATGACAGAGTGGACTGCAGATGCATAAAACCTGGCTCCCTTCCCACATTAACATTGCCCGTCTGCTGATAGATCGACTCTGGCTGCATGTGCAATGCGTTAAGATGCCTCCCGCCGCTGGTAGAAAGACACCTGCATGATTGATGCATGCTATTTAGCAGCGGGAAAGAACAAGTGCACCTCCGCTCCAGGGAGTGTTTGCCAGCACCTTGTACCGGACAGCTGTGGGTGGCCAGAGGGAGACAGAGAGGGAGAGAGTGAGGAATAAAGATTAAAAAAGTCAGGGGTAGGCAGAATGGATGAGAAAAGGTAAAACATTGAGGGAGATGAAAGAGAGCGAAGGAGAGAAAGGGAAAGAAAAAAGCAAGAGATGAAATGAAGGAGAGAAAGAGTGGATGTATGAGAACAAGAGCGAGCGACCTACATCTGTTACTCATTATCCTCCTGGCCCCCTCTCTGGTAATCGCTCCATCTGACATAACTCACAGCAGACCTCACTTTGACTACAGATGGGAGTCGATGGGAGGGGGGTAAAAGTTATTCAAGGCAAAGTTGCAAAAGGTGTGATTGATCTCTTTTTCTCTATCTCTCAGTGAACACAAAGAAATAAAGAGGTGCGACTGAAGTTCTGCATCATTAAAGGGAAAATTCAGGGTTTTTTGTCCCACTTTTGGACATCATTCCTGTGGGTGATAATATTGTATTCACCACGGTAATTGCCAAGATCTAGCAACGCTGTTAAACAGAAGTCTGGGCAGGAAACACACAATCAGACAGGTTGTAATTTAACCCCTGGGCGAGCCAAATTTGTTTAGAAGTGAAAACAGAGAAGAGTAAAATTATTATCCAATCCCTGAGTTTCAGAGAGAGAGATGTTACCTCCAAATGAAGTGGTTTGGATCATCTTGGCTTGTTTACAACCTGTTTGAACTTGTTATTCATTGCTAATCTCTAGAGTAGACACAAGGGTAAAGACTTTTCCTTGTAAGAAGCTTTCTGGTTGACATTTTGTCACCAGAATTTTGTTTACCACCATCCAAGGTGTTCCAAGGCGGTAAACCCCTACTTGATGAGCTTTTATTAGCTTTTTAACTTTCATAATGTTGTGGATTACATATTTTCCTCAAAGATCTCTGATTTGAGTGACAAAACCCTTTTTGGGTTGCATCAGGATTGCGGTGACCCCTTGTGAATAAGTGGAAAGTTGAAAGTAGCTTGCTTATTTAGCTTTTTAAGTTAATATACTTTAGTAAAAACTGACCTTTTTATGGAACAGACCCTCTGAGGCCGAGGCTAGCACCAGGGATGACCCTAACCTTAACCTTTGGCAATCAGAATCTATCATAAAATAATCATGTTTCTCCAAAATATAGACTCAGGGTAGGGTTAGAGTTACCACCTACGATGACTTAGCCATCAGGGTTTTAAACCAGATATCTTTTATCTGCCATTCTGATACTCGGGCTACACTAAGATGCCCTCAGAGAGTTGGTCACCAGTCTAGCCAGTGGCTTCCAAGATTTTCCTCAGAAATCAAATTGTGAATCACATTCGTGTAATAATCAAATGTAAAGTTGGTAAGACCTACAAAGGAGCACAGATGTTATAATAAATTGGTATTACTATTTAAGCAGCACCCTTCTGTTCCTAACTTTGGCTTCTTTTTCAAAGTGACGGAAAAAAAAAGATAAACTCAAAAGAAAGGTGTCCCAAGAAATAAGAAATTACATGCATGCAAATTGGGTATGGGGATACAAATAGCGTGTTATTATAATCAGATTCTCCTCAGTATCTTGCAGGTCATTGAATTCTCGAGGATGTGCAGAGACTGTTGAGACCTCTGCCTGCTCTTAATCACCATGTCTTGAAATGAGATCCGTAGTCGCTGCAAGGAGCCCCTGGGGGCCGGCGGCACACTTGTAGACTCGGGAAGGTCAGGCCCCCATTGTGCTTCTCAATAGTCAAGTGCTCTTTTTTAATCACAGAGCTGCTCTCGCTCAGGGTTTTGCAATCATACACATACCCAAGTTGTGTTGTCAGAGTGGCTGACCGCAACAGCTCTTGAATATGCAAGGTGGCTTTTTGTGTGTTTGTGTAACTGCATCACTGACACTGTGGAGGCAGGTGTAATGTTTGGCCGACGAGTGCAGCTTTCAGCACCTGTAGCATTAACCTCATTCTGCAATTTATGCCCAAACAGCCTAGGTTCTCACAACTTCAGCTGAGCACAGATTTTTAATTTGAAGTCAGCATTTAATGATTTATATGTGCCCTCCTGGCCTTCATTAGATTTTTTTTTTTTTAATGT
This sequence comes from Tylochromis polylepis, assembly GCA_015107715.1. Classification (NCBI taxonomy): domain Eukaryota; kingdom Metazoa; phylum Chordata; class Actinopteri; order Cichliformes; family Cichlidae; genus Tylochromis; species Tylochromis polylepis. The sequence goes on from VVHJ01023023.1 coordinate 13,315, forward strand.
GGCAATGATTTTTCACAAGTCTATCAAATAAGTTTTTTTTTCTTACTGAAAGTGAATATACACAAACTGTTGCCGAACAACAAGATGTGTGATACAACAAGCTTTTTAGCTTCTCTTTGTAGTCTTTTTAAGTATGATTAGTATGACCCAATCACAGTGGAGTAGGCTTTGGCTGCATAAGCCACCGTGTGATGATGATATGACTTTTTATTAGATTTTTTTTTTTTTTTTTTAAAGTTGCACCTCATAAGCAATGACACAGAACAGGACAT
>VVHJ01023025.1:10152-47376 GCA_015107715.1 Tylochromis polylepis
AATTTTATAAATTGTGGTCCCCCTTTCTGGACTTCTTTGAAAGGCCCACGACTATTGTTACTGAGTACTGAGTAGTCCAAGGAACCCCCCCCCCCTTTTTTTTTTTAAATTTAAAAAAAAAAATTTTTTTTTTTTTTAAATTTTTTTTTTTTTTTTTTTTTTTTTTTTCCCCCAGCGATGATGTATTGAGTAACAGTTCCATTAATGGGACTGGTCACTAAGCCGTTTCAGAATTATATAATAGAGATTTCAGTGTGTCATTAAAGGCTCAAAGTGACCAAAAATAAACAACAACAACAGGCAGTCATCACCTTTTTACTTGTGATTAGCACCAGCATCTTTTGCTTTTAAATTTTGCTAGTGTTTCAACAAGAGAACTTGTGCTCAAAAAGCTAAGTTCACCTCTAAATGGCAGATGCATGTGGCACAAATGGGTGGTCTGTTTAATTTCTATTCACCACCCAATACCATCTGCATGATCCCTCTGGCCTGGCTGTCAAATCAAGGCATCTGTGCTAAAATGGAGCCTGTCAAAGAAAACTGCCATGTAAATTATCTGATCGGGAAGGCTACTATATTGTTTTCATGTGCGAGGCACACGTAAATGCTGTGTTATTAAAGCCTGGTGTGAATAGTAAGGTAACCAAACACCTGGCCTCAGCCTTAGAGCCATCTGCCAAGCCAACAAGCCAGTTGTTTCTCCTGATCAAGTCTGAAACCAGTTATGACACATCCATGTTGAAGTGGGGGTGGGGGCACAGTGCCCCTCTGCTGAAGCTACCATGCTCAGCGCTGAATGAAATCTGTTCCAAACCTAGAGGCAGCTCAAGGGAGAGTCAAACCAAAATCAAAGGGCTTTTTTTTTCTTTTTAGAAGAAGCCATATCCTCTCTTCACTCTGTTCCCTCCCCTGCTGCTGCTGCTGAGCAGAGCAGGGAGCAGAAAACTGCTTAGCAAGAACACTTCAACATTTAACCATGAGAGTGGCTCTTGTAATCACTAGCACTTTAACTCAGTGAGTAGAACAATATAGAGGACAGTGGTAAACACACTCTCATACCATAACATTGTTGAGCCTATTACTAGAGAAGATTTGCTAAATTTAAGGGCATCGCAATGGTCCCCGTGCGAAAAATGGGCCACTGCAGAGTGATGTAATAAAATAGATGAGTTCAATTTAATTCCAAATTTCAGATCTGACCCCAACTGGCATGTGTCTAATGAAATATCTTTACAACAAATTTAAAAATATAGCCATAATGATAAATGAAATCTTGGGAAAATTCAGGATAATAACTAAAATGTTTTTCTAAGACATAAATGCCATCATGGTGGAGTTACTACAGAGCAGAAACAGAAAAAATCTATTTGTATTAATAGTCATGATAATTAATCAACTTGGCACGTGGATGAGATTCATTTTGTTTGTCCAAACGGACGCCTACAATAAGAAATTACAATATAATAAGTCACAAAGCTGTTTCTGATGTATCATTTTCCACAAAACAACCATTTCGACTTGGCTTACAGCATTGCGGGTTTTACTGCCTAGTTAACCACAGCCCAGTGATCTCCACTGAGGATGGCCCAGCCTGTTCTCCACTACAGAATCCATTTACTTTAGATTGAGGCAGGGTTGGGCCAAGTCTCTGACATGTGAACATGCCGACCAGCTGCTCCTTGCAGGTCAATGGTACTCAGTGGCCAACAGTAAAAGCTTCAAAACACACACAGAGAAAAGTGCCCTTCAACCTGACATACCTGGGCCAAAGTGTTTCATCTTATTAAAAGCCATTTGGAAGAAATGACAAGTACCCGCCTGCTGTGTCTGTCAATTTGTTCTTCCTTGACTGACCTCTTTTGTGTGTGGAAATTAAGTTCCTAAATTAAACTTGGTGACGTGCCTCCAGCAGAGTTCTCCTTGCTCAGGAAAACAAGAAAAAGCAGGTACCTTTTTTGGGTGGGGGGCTGAATTCAGAACACCCTGCCATCTCCACATCTGTGTTGTTGCCTTGAGCTGACCTCCCCGTGAATTTGTCCATTCCTGGAAGGAAGCACTGGTTCAATAATTCTCAGGACTGAAGAAATAGCTCTTTGGGATTCAAAGTCAAAAACCAGATCATCTGTTGATTGGCTGATTTTAAATGAATTGTGATATGTTCACATACTTATGCTCTTTGGCAAGTGCCAAAAGATCACTGCTTTAATAAAATCACATTACCTTTTATTTTTATTTTAATGCATGATCGCAATATTTAAAAGTAAGAGGTTTTGAGGACTGCAAGGGGATCAAAGAAGTAAAGGACTAGTGGTAAACAATGTGTTAAGACTTAAACGGCAGCTAACCTTGAGAGCTGTGGAAAGAATAAAAACTGCACCACGCAAAGCATTCCCCAGAGACTCTTGTACCTAGCTCTGCTGTGGAGCTCCAGCATTCTTTCGGATGCAGAACCAGCATATTGACTAGCCCATCGTGCCTGTAAGACCCACTGGATTAGGTGGCCCTTTGAGCTCTGCCTCCCTCCGTGAACCCTGCACTCAGTACAGACTGTAATGAGGGCTTTAGGTTAGACCTCTGCTGAGATAAACACTCCAAAAATTGTGCTTGTTGTGTTCATTGATTTTTATCAGCTAACACACCTACTGTGGGCTAGTTACAGATAAAGCAGTGAAAATTTTTACCATGCATGTTTGTACTTTGTGATTCAGCCACGAACCCTTTTGCTTGTCCCAAGGCAAGGATAGAGCCGAACAGGATGAAAAAAGGGTGTTACAGGCAAAGCAAAGAAATACTGAGAGAAAAAAGAAAGAGAAAGGGAGAGATGAAGGGCGGATGGAGATAATGGTTTCTCCTGCTGCACAGAATTGCGACAGACTGGGTGGAACAGCTTAGATCAATTGTTGCAATTGTGCTCGTTCGTGGGCGTGTTTAGGATTGTTTTGGCCTATCTCTGTGCTGTGAATAAAACCAGTAGACTGTAGTTAATGGTGTGAAAAATGGCATCCATCGAAGTGCACAAGCAGCCTCCAAGAATAGCTACATCATTTCATTGTGTCAAAGCATACTGTACGCAGAGGGACAGCTTTCTCTCCATTAGGCCATCAGATTGTGTTTTACTAAGGTGTGGATACATTATTTTATAACTGTTGATATACATATAATGGAAAATAAGCCGATTAATATCATGATCAGATTTTGAAGTGGCGCTATATTTTTCTCTATTTCCATTGCCTGTAAAAACGCTCAGGGCAGCATGGGCCAACCCACTCACCAGCGGTGCAGCTTAATCCAGCTACAATCTTTGGAACTGTGTTATACTGAGGGATCATCAGGAGGCTTTTTTTGTCATTCCTTTTATTTTTAGCCATAGTCTGCAATGCATCATAAATCAACCCAGTTTCAAATGAGATTGTTCAGTTTTCACCAGCAGAAATAGCTCAAGTTAGATGGCACACTACTAAGCAACTGGACCATTTCTACAGCCTTTTAAGGGCTCAAGTTTTTACACGTCCGTCCTGACACATAATGCCAAACAGGTTCTCTCAGATAACACACAACAGGTGTTTTAGTGCTACTGATATTCAGCGTTTCTGATATTTCCACCATAGAAAAATTATTGTGCATCTGGTATTTTGTTATGCATGTTAGAAAATCCTGCCAGAAACTGTGTGACAAGTTACAACAGTATGACTCATTTCTAATTCTGGCTTGGCATGTGTAATGTTGCACACTGTCTTGGTATAATTAAAAATGTGTTGTTTACAATATAGAGCCAGGATGCAGCTGTGACAATGCAATTGGGCGTTTTATTTTTAATCAGTATCAGCTATTAGGGTGTAAAGCTATCTAACCTGATTTTATCATGTGTACAAATATCAGAGGGCCAGCTCAGGTTGAGCAATTTAGAAACCCAGTTCTGGAGGCAAGACTGAGATGGTTTGGTTACGTACAGAGGAGGGACAGATGCCAGGGAGGAGGAAAAGAGGAAGACCACAGAAAAGATTCATGGATTTAGTGACAGAGGGACATGCAGAGGGTTGGTGTGACAGAGGAGGATGCTAGGGTTAGATGGCTGCTTCTTGACTTACTAGTTAGTCCAAAAGTAGCATTTTGTAAGGTGGAAAGTTTGCTGATCAAAGTTTTTAATTGTAAAGTGCTTGAGTAACAGGCCACTTAACTGTATCACTCAAATGAATCATAATAAAAGGATTCTAAAATTTGGCAGTAATTTTTCACAATTAAACAAATAAGGTCTTGCACAAAAAATAATTATATAAAGGAACATTTATCATATTCAGGGATAAGTCAGTGTTGTCTTTACTTCTTTCGGTCTTTTGTGTAGTTGATGAATTTTCATCCTTCTTAAACTCACAAAGTGTAAGTTCTCTGGTAAGGTAAAGCCAGCTTTTATTCTCAATTATCCCATAAACATCTTTATGTGATAACTTGTACAGTTTTGAGTATCACAAAACACAAATGTTCAATTATTCTGTAAGAAAGTTATACATTAATGTTGAATCTGGACATTTTATTACCATTCTAACATAAGTTTCTGTACTCAATTGTATTTTTTTCCACTTTTTTTGTTGGGGTTTTTTTTGTTTGTTTTTTTGTTTGTTTTTTTTTAGATTGCATACATTTTTAATTTCATTACTATTACACAAAATAACTTTGGATATGTGATGAATATTGGTACAGAACCTGTAGAGAATTTTCTGGGGATAAATGACAGCAGAAAAAAGCAGAGTGTATAAAAGAGGCATGTCTCTTATTGAAGGCTCAATTTGGCTCTTGAAAAGCATTTTGCCAAGGCAACATGAGAACACTATGGAAGTAAAAAGTCACCGAAGACACCATGTGCTTTTCCTCAACAAAACTATCAGATCCATTTCCGGCAACTGAGTATTTACAATAATGAAACAATTCCTCACTAAACTATACAGTTTAATAATACTAAGTTACTGTGCAATATGGTCCTTATGTTCTTGTGAACATAAATAAAGATCTGTTTATATTACTAGTACAAATCAGAGCAAATGTGGTGTACTATATACAGTCAAACAGATTACAAATACTATAAAAAAAACTAGTTTAAATTCTTAATTCAGTGTCTGCTCAGCAGGGAAATTAAATTACATCTTGAAAAATGTTCTCAGAGAAACACCCTTATCCTTTTTAATGTTTAAACACCTCAGCTACTTTATTTCCCCCAACGGCTAACTAGAAATGCAAATGTTCTTGAGGGATAAGCTTATGCCTATGTCATCCTGTTTGGTTCTTTCCTAAAATGGCTAGTTTTAGCCGATGTTTGTCTCACTTTGGAAATGGTTTGTTTAAATTTGAAGTAGAAGAGCTTGTTAAGGGCTTTTCACAGTCTGGGAGTAGGTTTTTCTTTAGATAAGGATTTTAGTGGCCAGTTAAGTTTGTCTGGTAAGGTTGAAATTTAACTTAAGACTCATAACATTTGCAAATTACTTCAAATAGATTTTTTTTTTTTTTTTTACATTGTTTCTACTGTTTTGGAAATGCAGCATAAAACTGACACAACTGTGTGTGGTGGCAAATAGGATTAGATCACAGGGACTCTTGGGAATAATAGGCAATGCAAAGGTAACACACCTTGCAATGTGTGCATCGGAACTCTAGAAATACCATAACATTATATTCTCTTACTGGGATTATTTTGAATCCCCCAATTAATGCCAACTAGCCCGGGATCCATTTAACATTTAAATGTCATTAATTACTTCACATTGTAAAGAGTTGATCTGTCTGAATATTTAAGCAGGGTGTCTGAGCTTGGCCTACAATGTCTGATGCTATGCTAATCTGCATTGTGGACCTATGCAGAACCTTCTTATCAAATAAATCTCAATTTTTTGTTTTCACTTAGTATGCAAGTCAAGTTTTGTATTTCACAATGAGAAAGAATGCAGATGTCTACTGACCTTAAGTGATGTGCAGTTTTTGGGATGATATCATTACCCTCCAGCTACACAGTGCTTCAAGTACAACAGAGCCAACCATATTAATCATCACAAAAACAGTGAATCCTGCAAAGTTGCCTCATAGACATCTTTACAAAACCTATGAATCACAAAATCTAAGCAGTCATATAGAAAACAAGCCAAGCAAAACAGAATGACACACAGATCTTCATCAAGGCGTAGCACCTGTCCACTCAGGGAGCCTTTTTGCATGCTGAGAGCCGAGTGAATTAACAAGTACTAAGAGACTCTGTGTGTATGACTCCAAGTTCCTACATTAATGTGTTTTTTTTTTCTCTTTGTACTTCTTTGTGTACTACATTTTTAACAGTTTTGGCGAGGTGGCTAGTTGTTGGCTTGCATACTGGGTAGCTGGTATTAGGTTTTGTTGCGGATGGTATCCAAAGGGAAGCCATCTATCCAACATAGATTGAGGCTTGTGCCAGTAAGTGTTGGTGGAGCAGGTGCTGAGGCTGCAGGTGAATAAGTTGGCCATGAGAATGAGGTATACGTCCAGAATAAATTCAGCTCTTCTGTTATAGAAGAAACATTTTGTTCTCTGAAAGGCAAGATGTAACGGCAGGTCATTACATCTTGCCTTTTTCATAATGTTGGTAATGTTAACACATTTTACTACAGTCATTCTAAAGAACAGCACCTTCAAATCTCTTTAAATTCAATGCCTTCAAAAGCAGCTCGGTGTTTTTGGAGCCTTCCTCTGACTCTGTTTCTCTCATTGCTTTGCACTGGCAGCTCACACTGACAGAAGCACGGCATGGATGGCTGCCACCACTGTCATTGTCAATAGCATGACAACACACTATCTAATGCAGGGCAGGCAAAAATGAAACAGGCACAGCAGAGAGGACAGGCTAATTATTCAGACACACAGCTAAGAGCAGAAGGGGACATAACTTGTCAACAAACTGTTTGGGTGATTAATTTTTTTTGTCATTTGCGCAGTCACCTATGTAGCTGGCAGTTTATGGTGATAAGATGACAAAGAATACTGACTTTTATGCAATGCAGCAAGGTGTGAGAGGGTAAAAATATAATGAGTCTTTAGTCTGCTGTTATTTTTAAGGATATCAACTGGCGAGGGGACTGCAGCTTCATGTGGGCTGTGAGGACCGTAAGTTACAAGGTTCTGATTAGAAAGATAAACACTGGAAAAATACTAATTATGATCATGCAAAAATAGATTAAAAATAACAATTGTGTGTCTGCTCTATTTTCATAATTATGCTATGCCAATTATATGTTTTCATACATTTTTTAAATGTGAAAAAAATATATATATTAATTCTTGGGAAGAGGTTAAAGTAACAGGAAGATTAAAAGAAATATCACTAACCTCAACGCTGTTTTTCCTTGGTTTGTATCCAGAACACAATTTTAATAAAATCGAACAAATACTCAACCTCCTTTACATGGTATCAAGCAAACTTACATTTTGTAAGAATAATAATCCATAGACCAAACGTATGAATAAGACACGTTATGTCAAACCTTTGACTATAAATAAAACCGAATACACTGAAGGATAAGAAAACCCCTTGTTGAGAAAGTTGGGCACAATAATCATTTTTTTGTAAGCCATTTTTATTCTGCTATGTGTTTTGAATTGACAAGAAATAAATAACAACTGATATTTCATGGACTCTTTTTGATTATGGCCACTTGTGACGGTGTGTCTGCAGTGATCACAATTTTTTCAAATCTCTAGGAAGCCTTTCTGTTGTAAAATGGTTTAAAATGCTAAATGCCCAAATTTAATCTCTTTCAGCCTCTTTAGCTAGATTTGTAATTATCAATTGCATGACCATCCATCTATCTAAATGATTAAAACCTTAAAACATCTGCATTTTAACATCTCTGGAATAAAGATTTGGAGAATATAAGGCATATAATGACACAATGAGGTCTCTTAATATAAATAACTTACAAAGAAAGGAATAAATGCTAATGGTAATTGATTACTGACTTAAGTAATTTTAAAACAACACTGAGAAGTTGCCGATTACTAGTACATAAAATATCCCCAAACTAAATGTTTTAGATGACAAAATACATTTGATTAGATCATCTTGTGCTCTTGGGTACTCAGGTAATTTAAAAAATATTTTTCCCAGATATTATACATATATTAAACTGGAAAAAATCTGATGTAGCCCATGCACTTATGCATGCTCCAATAGAAAACAGTGAACCCTTAATAATAACAGCTGCATTTTAAGGTCTTCTGGATGACTAAGTTTATTGATTTTAAGATAAAAAAAAATAAACACAAAAGCCACTTTAAGATTTTATTGATGTGATGTTCATCTTGATACCTGTCATTAAAGCTTGACTGACTGACTGTAATTAGTACTTTAATTTTTTTCTTTCAGCTTAGACTGAAAATACATCACACAATATAATCAAAACTTCCACCCTGCTACAGTAGTCCATCTTTAACTGTGGCCATTTCATTAGAGAATTCATTATGCTCGACAAATTCAGATTCATCAACACTAACTCAGGTGTACAGCCACACATAACACATACAACACATTCACTTTGACACAGTAAAATCCATATTTGCATGCTGTGTTTGATAAGGAATGTAAAAAATGAAGAAGAGCCTGACAAGTAGACCCTCTCTGCTGTCCTCAGTTCAACTATGAGTCATAGTTTTGAGGCTTCCAGTGAGACATACAAATACAGATGGAAATCAGATGGTTGGTAGAGATACTAAAAATGACCTTTCAGCTGGAAGAATATATGGACAGGTTTTGTTAAGTGTTAAGTTACTAAACCACACTTGCTGCTATGGTGACATATGGCGATGAAGAAATGTTTCATCCTATATTTAATCTATTCTGCTATCTTTGAATTTCTTGAAAATAAAAATGGTAGATTTATAGTTTAGTCACTAAAAACAGTATGATGATCAATGTGTGGACCAGTGTAAAAAAAAATAAATAAAAAAGCGTTACAATCCATGTGATTAAGGACTAAGGGTCAATCATGACTGCAATGACTGTCATACTTTTTTTTGGTACTACCACATAAATCATAGAGCTCAGTCTGCATTTTGAGCTTTATTACCAATTCTGTGTGCATCTGTGAATTCCCGAAAGGCAAACTACGTGACTAATTGACCTAATGTTTAGAGCCCATCCTTGTTTGGCTTTAGAGCCATTAATATGGATTGTAAGGAGGAGGTGAGGACTGATGAAGCAGAGTTGAGCTGCACTGGTGACCTCAGGAGTGGCTGCTAAGGTCATAGCTGAAATTATAACTTCTAGAATCAGCTGTTCATTTTTGCAAAGAGGGCAGCTTGATGGAGTGGTTTGCCCAAAGTCAGGACTTTCAGAGTCAGGTGAGAGTGAAGACACAGGTCACCCATTGGTGGTTTTGAGTGGGGTGGCATCTGTCAGCACAAAACAAAGAAGACGAGGATACAGAACAGCAGGGCATCCGATGTCCAAAACCGACTGTAAAGGGGTCTGTGTGTGAAGAGAAAATATTTACAGACTAAAAATCAAGAGATGAAGTGGAGAAGGCAGCAGTGTGAAATCGAAGAGGAGAGAGGTGGAGCCACAGACAGACGGGGGAAAAAGAAAAGAGAGACAGACACAGCAAAGGCTTATCTCTTGGCCTGCAGACAACAGTTCTTTTTCAGAGCTGCAGCTCTGAAAAAGGTGGGGGTGTCTCTTTGGGGTGCATGAGCCAGAGGGTCAGCAGTTCATCCCATAATTCTATGATTGCAAGTCAGTTGCAGATGCTCAAAAAATAATAATCATAAAAATAAACAGCTATCCATTTAACACCTGTCATTCCAGCTTCTGACAGCTAGAGAGGCTGTTAATCAAAGCATATTTGCCAGGGTTCACAAAGGAGAAAGAAAATATTCTCTTTACCCATCTGTGCATTTGCTTGTTTATTTGTTTTTAGACATTACTTATATTTTAACTGATACTGGAATTCACAACTCCTTTGCCCCCAAGAAGCATCGGATCCATCTGTCTTGCGTCACTAATGCTTTGCACAGTCATTTGTAACAACCATAAATAGCAGTGGTCTACATTTAGTCAATGACATCTGCTATGACCTAAATGGAGGAAATATTAAATGGGCTGCCAGTGGCTAAATTTATGATAGCACACACACTTTAAAGGGATCTGTGTTTTCTGTACATCTAAATTACAAAGGACAATGCAAACACTAAACACTAAAAAAAGCATTTAAAGTCACAATGACATTTAATGGAGAGCCGTTTTTCCTTTTGATATATTGTATTTATAAAATATTAGTGCATATAGAACATACAGTACTTAACATACCAATTTGTTGTGATCAATGTGCCCTCTCATTCTGTTTAAGATAAAGCTCCAACTTTGCTGAGCTGAGCTGTCACTATGGTGCTCCAAAATGTATTAAAGAAAAATAACTTAGTCCTAATTCTTAACTCTTTAATAACTTGTTACATAGTGTTAAATACATTTTTTTAAACTCTATTACACTTAGTTCTACTTTATTGTCAGTGAAGTTCAGGGAAAGGCATCTAATTGGGAGGCAACATATGCGAATGAAAGAGTAAGAGACATGCAAAAGATTGTAATTTTAAAACTTTTTCTTAATGTTCTGCTTTGAAACAAACAGGAGATAGGATGACCTTTGTACATAATATAGCTGTGAATGTAAATCTCACACAAAGCTCTTTAACTCCACTAATTGATGCCTGGAGCAAAAAGATATATATATTTTTTTAAATTGCTGCTTTGACATAACCACATGAAGGCTTTGTGGCACTCCTGTACAAGTACACCTCTGAGAAATTTTCACTCTGTCAACATCCCTATCCTCTTTTGACCAGATGCAGCCCATCCAGACACCTGGAGGAGGCGACACCATTACCTCTCCTCAGTCTAATTGCATGGACATAGCATTGGCAGTTCGGAAAGGATTCTGAAGCCAAATTCTGCAGGAGAAGTAGCAGGGGCTTGATGGGCTGAAATTCATTCTGACAGTCACTGCCTGATTGACAGATTGCTAAAGGTTGACTGCGGCTTCTATGCACCACAGGTAGATGGGCCTTTGCCCCGCCACCATGGGGCTCCAGGGAGATTGGCTTTGGGATTGGGAAGTAGAGAACAGCTCTGGAAACATTTAGTGTTGGATTTGAATCTGGCTATAACTGTTGGTGGTCAGGCAATTAGATATACACAGTGCAAAACACAGCCTCATGCTGTTCTCAACCCACTCCTGCCTGCCTGCCTAAGCCTATACATATGTATGAGTTTGTGCTCAGAAAGTGGAAAGGAGTACCAAACCAGCCATAAACTATGGCTTTTCTCATTTCTGAATAGAGGCTGTCTTAATAGATAAGATAATCATGGTGGATAGATGATAGATAATGTAGAGGTGGTTACCATTACTGACAAGGGTTAATAGTTTTTTGGCTTAATACTATTCCTCGTACATTTTTTTCATCTGACTTGCCATGTTGTTTGCTGCAAAAATTGCAATCTGAGTAATTACTTAAAATGAATTAAATTGATTGCATCAGATTTTATGCACTTAGACACAAAAAGGGATAAGGATCAATAAATGCTACTTTCACTTCACAAATATATATCTTTTTCTTTTTTTAAAATCAGTGAGCCTAGTAGAGGCAGAGGATACACTATTGATCTCTAATTCTAGGACACGAGTGGATATCCTTGAGGAATAAACTTTGCTTCACAGCTAAACTAAGCTACATAGCCTATCAAAACACATCATTTGTATGTGGGCCTTTGAAGATCAAAATGCATTCCACCACATTCCTGAACAAAATTCCAATTAAATAAATAATATATAGAGGCAATGTCAACAGTTCATTTTAATAAGATATACAGAGGTTGCAAATTATTATTTTTTTTTTTTTACTAACCTCTGATCCAAAAAGATCCATGTACTGGATTTTATTTTCCAATCTCAATATGCATGTAACTTATCTTTGATAGACAAATGGAAAAGCAGCAGATAATTTCAGTTTGATAATCTTAAAAAAGAAAAAGAGGAAAGACAAAAACAAACAAATGGAGGCTGCCTCAGGTATCATCTCATTGAGGGGCATCGAACCACTAAAAGCGAAAACAAGCTTCAAGGAAGGAAGGAAAAAGGAGCTCTGGCACTGCTAACAACATTGTCACACAGCCCACCCACCCACTTCTTACCCTCCTTTCACACCACATTGTCAAAATAACTGTCAGAAGTGTTTCATTGCTCAGAACTGCTGGAGAAAATGTTGGCCTTTGTGGGTGGTGGTGTGTGCTCACAATATTGAGGACAATAAAGAAAGAAACAATCTGGCATAGCAGTTCAATTTAGCACCATCATTTATTTGATGAAAGGTGCACCACACCACGTCTAAGCAACTTCTTATAGTGAGATTTCGTTTTAAACCACAAGAGAATTTTTCTCATGACAAACCTGCTATAAACTTTTGCGGCAGCCAGTGGCTGTATTTTCCATCTATTTTATACTTTATTGGATTTCCTGCCTTCATCTGCTATTGCTGTATTTAGTGTTGATGATTTCCATTGAGAGAGGAAAAATAGGCCATCGAATTCTCTTAATTCACCACATACACTCTGGCCCCTGTCATTTAATTGATAGATGGAAGCTCTTTCTTTTTTCACTTTCTCGCACTCCCCACATAGCTCTCCATTTATCGCCACTTTCATTACTCGGAGCAGAATGGTACGTTTCTGAGATCAGTGCTGGATATCTGGAGGCTAATGAATTGGGTGGACTGCAGTGATTGCATGAGGATATGCCTTTGCTATCTGGCAACGCTTACGGTAGTGACATGTTCAGGGTGACAATAGAAAGATGAGAGACTAAACGCTATGGCTGCTCTGACATTACATAGAACACTGATTTCTTTTTGCCTGCATTTATTCCATTTGTCCTATTTGCAGGAAGGGATGCGTATTGATGGGAATTTATCAATAGATACTCCTCATTGACATTCTTATTGGTAATAGTCTAGACATGTCACACTAAGTTTAAACTATTTGGGGTGGGGTTTTTCATGTCAACCTGCTCATGATTCAATTAGCCTAACAAGCCATTCCTTTTGTGTAAAACAGAGTAGCAGCACTTTGGACCAGGTAAACATTTAAGCTTCATTGGACAGGTGTTGTGAAAAAGGGATTTTTACTGGCCTTTTACCCTCAAAGAATTTTGCAAAAGGAGTAGTTGTTAAGGCCTGAAGAATATTATTGTTGACTTTATCTGAATTGTCCCCATGATTCATCATCTCTTTGATGCCTGCAGTGTGTCAGATAGACGAAAGGATTCTGCTTAACCCCAAAATGATACCTTCAGAAAATGTCATCTCAACTATTAGAACCTTTCCTGTTGGAAAAAATTGTCTTCTTGAATACATCAGCTATGTAACATTCTAACCCTAACAGATACCCATTACATTTGTCTAGGTGTGTATCAGCACTTTGGTGCTGACCAGTCTGGCACTGGAACCAATTTAAAATTGGCCCTCAATACCTATCACTAAGTGCCGAATTATCAATTGTTGCAGTTGCAAACACACGCTTTCTAATCACAATCTTCTGCATATTAGAGGTCTTGAGATACATTTTCAGGTTTACTTACTAATCAATGTACATCAATAATGCCATGCAGCTTGAGAGAGTAAGTATTTATTAATGAGCCATCTCTGAGCAAAATCCCAGCAATACAGTAGTAGGCTATGCTGGTGTAAGTGTGGGCCTGAAGCACCCTGCCAACAGCACTGAGGCATGTCATTAGAAGCACCCAATCCAGCCCAGATACAGGACTGTTGCTCAAGTACTGGAATTATGACCAGAGGCAAAAAAAAACCCACAAACACTGGTCCTTCAGCGGGTGTGGGAACAATTCAGGTCTGGTCAGCTCTGTTCTCTTAAAGATGGTGAGGCCAGTTCCTTATATTTTTCTGGTTAAATTTAGACCATTGTCCTCTACTGCAGATAGAATACTAATAAGGCCAGTGCAAAGCCAAAGAGAGCTGCAAGAGACTCCGCTCCTGTATTCCTCCTCCTTTTCTACCGCATTAAAGCTTTCAGGCTTTCAGAACATCGTACAACTAAAGTAACCCGAACCATAAGTTTAACTGTAGCCCTGAGATATATTGACTCCTTCTCACACAATTATGACCAGCTTTTGAAACACCTTGGGCATTTTAGCGACACATTAAAGTCACTTAATGGGATGCCGATTTTCACCACTGGACTATCCAAATAAAGTGTAGCCCATTAAATGAATATTTCATACGCATTTTGATGGGATCTATCAGACACTCTGCAAACATTACCTATTATTTATTGCTCCACTAGCATACTCCGATTTCCTTTCATTTTGCATTAGAAGCAGTGAACACTTCTGAAGCCCAGCCATTTGTTTGACTATGTAAATAATTGAGCAGATACAGTATAGTCACATACATCATTGAAGAGTTGCAGATGGAAAAAAATCAGCATTTTGTTTTTCTCGATCAATCATATTTCTGAATGCAGAAATTTTTTTTAATCTAACATTTACAGACACTGCTGTTGTAGACAAACTTTTTACATAATAAAACAGTTTTGTTGTGATTAATGGTAACCCTTTGTGCATATTAAAAGACTTGTCAATCAAACATAGCATGTTTTAATCTTTGATTTTTAATAACATAAAAGTAACACATGGATAATTCATTCTACTCTAAGTGCTTGAATGGGAACCCTCCCTAGTTATTCGTGCAGCTTGAAGCCCATAGGACTTTTACTGTTCATTTCTGACAAAGGCCTCTGTTCAACACCAATAACATAAGACTACTCCAACGACTACAGGAAAAGCTAGAGTAACATTTGTGCCTGACCGAACACACCAACCCCCATCTTGTTCTCTCTTCCTTCTTTTTTTTTTTTTTGCTCTGGTAATGAGAGCAGATGCCAAATGAAACCACTAAGCTAAGCAGAGCAGTGCTGAAATAAGAAATAGCTGTAACCAGGACACACTGGGTGAATATTTAGAGCAATGTACATATTTTAGCATGCCCTTTCATGTGATTGCAGGTTAAAGTGGATCATGACTGTGCCTTCACTGATTTAACTCCAAGTTTGAGGGCAAGTATATGTATAAGTACAGTAGGACAGTGCCAAGTAAGCACTGTTGACACTATGTGCTATTCTTTTCAAAGATGGGACGTGGGTTATGAAAGGGCATGGTTTCTGCCTTCTGCAGTCTCTCTCATGCTCTGCTTTTCTTATTATCATGCTCTTTTAGTCCTTGAACTCCCCTGAGTCAACAGAGACACTCCATCTGGGGTCTGAAGTCAGGGAGCTGGTACAGTAGGATAGTGCCTATGTGTCAGCATGCTTGCTCCGGCCTTGGCTAGTGAAAGAAGGGTAAGGAAGGGTAGAATAAGGGCGAGACAGGAGAGCTGCAGACAGTGAAGGAGGGAGAATTCAGGGTGCTTCATCATCTCCAGCGACAACTGCACACAGAGGGAAGCAAAGTACATGTCCACTTACAATCTGCAACCTTATCCAGCAGGCTGCCAGTTAGCGGTCACCTCGCAGACGTCTGGCCAAACCCATCTATTAACCCAGAACAGCTGGCCACTTCCCAGCTTGCAAGACTGCGCCTTTAATTGTGCTTGTGGTCTAAGGAGAGAAGAGGGGGTGGTCTGCAACGATTATATTCTTATTCCAATATACTGCCCAGGAGACTCAGTCTGGTAATCATCCACAGACCACACATGGAATACCTCTCTTTTAAAAAAAAAAAAACAAATAAAATATGAGACGAAAGTGTGTACTATGAAATTTGATGTGTGCTTTACTGTTAACAACCTTAACTGCCTAACCTCCCACCCCATCCCTAACACAGCCGTCTCAACTGCTGAATCCTGCCGATGCTGCAAAATGAGCAGGCATCTACATAATACAACAAAACTAATTTCCTCATCTCCTGCTGTTCTTGAGTCCTGAGAAGATGAAAATATTCATTGCTGTTGTCCTGAACACAGCATAATCATCTAGGATTTACGCTTCTAGCTTGTATCAAATTAATTGTGCATGGAGTGAGGAGGGTCGAGAGAATATCTCATAGAAATGGATTTCACCATGTCATCACACAAATGTATGAAGTAGAACTATAGTCTTTGTTTTCTTGTCTTTGATCACAGCAAAGTGCGCGTGGTCGCTGCCGTTACTAAAACACAGAAAAGCAGAGCAAAGATATAATGCAACGTTATCTACTAGCTCATTTCCAGGCTTGTCACCACAGAATAAATAGGGGCGGTATGTACAGTATTTACATTGAAACAGCTAAAAAGGCAACATATGACGAGACCACTGCCTTAGGATTATCCAGTGGCTTTGAAGTCTTCTGCTGATGCAGTGGTTGCTTTTGCCTGAACACTTAAACCCCTAGATGAAACTTAGCAGGAATTATTAATGGAGGGCTACTTGCCTTAAATGACAGAAACAGACTAAAAAAATGTGCATGTTGGTTTGATGTTACTAGCAAATTAGTATGATTCAGATTCTTTATTCATAATTGCCCATTTTTTTTTGTTTTTCTGGAATCAAGAAATCAAAGTCTGAAAAATATAGTTTAAGAAATATTGCCTTTTCCTGTGGATTTGCTCATTTATTTTGGAGCATGGACAGTAAGTATTACTCCATATAAGGCATTTCTACATTGACTGCACTTATTTATGGCCATACAGGTACAACGTCATGCCTGCACCTCAGTTGAAGCCAGTCTCTACAGGGCTTTTAAAAACTCAATTCCAAAAGAAGTTGTGACGTTGGTAAAATGGAAATAAAAATGGAAGGATTTTTAAATCTCATAAACTCATATTTATTCACAATAGAAAAAGAAAACATGAACTGTTTAAGAAGAAATTTTTGCATGAAAAAGAATCTTATTTTGAATTTGATATAAGAAGAGCATTTTAGAATTTCTCAGAAGTAAAGATAGAGGTTCACCAATCTGCAAAAAGAACTGTCTACAAATTGTAGAGTTTCATAATAATCTCCCTCTATCTAAAACTGCAAATATTTTTTTAAATATCATCCTCTAAACCACTTCAAAATCTGGAGAAATCTCTGCACATAAAGGCCAAAAAAACAATATTGGATGCCAATAATCTTTGGGCCCTCAGAGAGCACTGCATTAAAAACAGGCAAGATTCTGTCATGGGATTGGGAACACTTGAAACACCAGAAATCCCTGTTTGTGAACACAGTTCACCTGCATCCACAAATGCAGGTGAAAGCTCTATCATGAAAAGAACCCATACGCCAGCATTATCCAGAAACACTGCCATCCTCTCTGGGGGAAAGCTCATTTAAAATGAACTGAAGCAAAGTGGAAAACTGCTCTTTGGTCAGATGAATTAAACTCTGAAATTCTTTCTGTAAAACATGGATGACATCTCCTCCAGACTAAAGAGGTGAAGGAACGTCTAGCTTGTCTGGAATCTCTGATGGTACAGGGGTGCATTAGTGTCTATGAAATTGGCTGCCTTCACATGAGAAAAAGCATCATCGATGCTGAAAGATGTATACAGGTATTAGAGCAATATATGCTCCCATCCATGTGGCATCTTTTTCATGGAAGGCTTTCCATATTTCAGTGAAATAATGCTAAATCACACATCCCATGGCTTTTGTATTTTAGAAGAGTCCAGGTGCTGAATTGGCCTCCCTGCATTCCAGACCTTTTACCAATTTAATAAATTTGGAGCATTACAAAATGAAAATAAATAAATACAAAAATAAAAAATACAAAGAAGACAATTGAGCAGTTAGGATCCTACATCAGAATGGGACAACATTCCTCCCCAAAAAGTGCAACAACTGGTCTCCTTAGTTCCTAGACATTTACAGACTGTTGTTACAACAAGAAGGGATGCTACGCAGTGGTAAGCATGCCAGTGTCCCAAGTTTTCTGAGATGTTTTGCTGCCATCAAATTTAAAATGGCCATATTTCTTTTCTTAAATTTGTACATTTTCTTAGTGTCAGCATTTGATTTGTTTTCTATATTCTATTGTAAATAAAATATGGGTTTATAAAATTTGCAAATCATTGCATTCAGTTTTTATTTAAATTTCAGCTCCCAAGTTTTTTGAGAACTGTAGCTGTGCAATAGTAAACCTGATACTGAACACTGACTTAACACAGATTATAAGGAAAATATCTTACTACTTTAAAATGATAGCAGCTTTCTAACTAGAATTGCATGGAGCGAACAGTTTTCTATTTGCCATCATAATCTGCAAATCTGGTAATTTCTCAACCATATAAGATAGCAAGTCTTATGTACAGTTCCTCTTAAGGTGTTTCTGTTATCTAGTATATGAAAAATGTACAATTGAAAATGTCAATTTTGCCACCTCAAATTAGAAATACTTAATTAATTTGCATTGATTATATCTGACAAGTGATGTTCACTGAAGATTTTAGGATTTGCAGCCTAAGGAAGCAGAAGCTTTACATTGGTGTCAACCACTCAAGTCCTCCAAACTGACTAACGAAATTACTGCCCTTCAGAACAACAATTATTTTCTGATCTGACACCCCTATTAACAAGATGACATTATTTGTCATCGCTGTTGTCAATCTCTATTTGGAAAACAAATACATATTACGATCTGACAAGATGATAGTTAAGGTTTGGTTAGGTTTAGTTTGATTTAAAATTACTACTTCATTAAGGTTTGACCTACGTTGTCATTTTTATAACAGACCCATGGTTATGAGACAACTGTGGTTTTTACTGATATTAAAGGGGGGAAAAAAGAGGCACTCTCTTGCATTAAGGTTTAAAACACTCATGAGAACCATTAATGCATTATAAACTTTATTTATTAAGATCATTTACTACTATATCATGTGCAGATTAGGACATATTACTACATTAATTTTGGAAAAGAAATGCTTAAACAAAGAAAAGTCAGTGCCAGTGGAGTGGCCCAAAGTGAAGAAGGAACAAGTCATAATGAAGGGATAGATAGTGTGGAAATAAAAGATTGGAAAGAGAAGATTGTGTCACATTCATAAGCCCAGAAAAAGGGAGGGGTTGACAGTAAACCCTGTAAATCCATTTGGTTTTTCAGACATGGATGGAGAACAGAACTGACAATAGCTTGAGGGGCTAGTGCTCCATGGAGTGAATACCAGAGCGGAGGAGAGCAAAAATAAATAAAGAATGTGTCACCTAGTGGGAGGAGGCACCAAGGCAGGATCTGTCAGAACTCTGCTGCTGTCTGCAGATTAGATCTGGGGCTATTTAAAGAGGGAGAGCATGCCAGAGTCCCCAACACCAATGTCCACACTGCACCTACCACCAGTATAACATTACTGGCAGCCATCACCTTTTGAGAAAAAATATGATCCATAAGCGACATCTACAGGGCCAAGGGATGGGAACATTTTTTTTCTGCCGTGACGGACCTGATCACATCGCATGTTCTCTGAGTCCGTGCAGATAAATCCAAGGTCACGTAAGAGGGAATTTGCATGATGATGTCATAGATGCAGTCAGGGCTGCCATATGCATTTTTTGGGTTATAGCTGGTCTATTTAAAAAAAAAAAACAACACAAAAAAAAACCATCTCAATAACCCTGAGGTTAGATTGACATGCTGCCATTCAAATAATCACCATTTCCCATCAGGATCAAAGTAACATGAGCCAGTCTGGCAGTCAGTCTGACTTGGCGTGCACTGTATATATATCCGTTGTGCCTGTATGACAGTGTTTTTTTATTTTATAGGGGAAAAGAGCTAGTGATTGATGCATGTGTTTGTGTAGGTGTATGAGTATCTGCCAGAAGATATCAGTTTAGCTATGAGTATGAGAATGCATGTGTATATACTGTAGTTTTTTGGGTGTGTGCGTGTTGTGTGGTGTGAGTGCATGCTGTTTGTGTGTTTTCTGTTCTTCCAACAGTAGATTGATTAGATAGAACGCTGTTGGCGAGGCCCTGCTGTGTGTTTGGTCACATCACTCTGACTCTGTGAGGTTTCTCTCCTCAAATAAAGCAACATTAGCCCAGTCATGTTTGCCTCCCAAACATGAGCCAAGGATGATGAAGCTATGTGCACTACCAAACTGCAAGGCCTCATTTACCCTGTGATACCTTCTCCCTTTCCTGCTCCCTCTCATTCTTGCACTGCTGTCTCTTCCTCCAGGCTGCAGCAGACTGACTCTGTGCTACAGACTGAGTCATTCTCAGCCAGTCAGTTATCTCTCCATCCAGCCCTCAGATTTCACCACTCTTTTTGTTGTCATCAATCAAAGCTCGGCTGCAAGAAAGAGAGGGAGAAACCCATGAAAGGTGTCAAAACAGTGGCCAACTACGGACTTGCACTTGTAGCTTGGCGCCACATTTATGCATGAACACAAAATCCATGGATTATTAATGAAGCCCCTTTTCAAATGTTTCCAGGAACCTTGTAGAACGGAGTGTGAAAAGCGAGGAGATTGCATCAGAAGGTGCTTTGGCGAGCACCGACTGTTGTATCACACAGACTTGCAAACAGTAGGTCTGGAGGATGGGATTTGCTGGCAAGCAAAGCATATAGGAGAGAGGGTCATGGACAAGTGCAGGTGAAGACAATGAAGCGACAAAATCTCGGTCAGAACGATCCTCAAAAATGTTTTCCACAGATGGCTCAACAAGGCCCTCATACCATACCTCTACCAACTAATTACATGCTGCGCCTGACTTCGCACTCTCTCTTCCTTGCCAAAGTTTATTGAAAAGATGAATATGCTTTACGTAGAACAATACATCTCCATTCTTCACTCTTTCCAATTTGTGTCAACACAACAGTACAATGGGCCCACTGTTTATGGACTAGAAATTTAACACGTGAAACGGAGATAAGTGAGAGGAGAAAAGAATGGGAAACTGCTTCTCCTGTCGTTCACCTTCACTGTACATTGGTTATTTGTCTGCTGTAATTGCCCCTTTTAATGTTCCTGGAGAATGCAGGTAAAGAGAACCCCACTGCGCTCTGTGTGTGTGTTGGTTTTATTAATACCACAGCAAAACTA
Source organism: Tylochromis polylepis (assembly GCA_015107715.1). Classification (NCBI taxonomy): domain Eukaryota; kingdom Metazoa; phylum Chordata; class Actinopteri; order Cichliformes; family Cichlidae; genus Tylochromis; species Tylochromis polylepis. Next base: position 31,231 of record VVHJ01023025.1, read on the forward strand.
TAGGCAGTATGAACGACTGACATAGCTACTGTGACATCACCCGTTGGCTGTCAAGTTGTATTTTGAAGCTTTAAGATGAAGTCACCATCTTGGTTGCAAAAAACTGGATGTGATGAGGTAAGGTGGGTTTGACTGTGAAACTGCTTGCTCTAAAGACTTGTGATTGGCCAGCTGATAGCCAATGAACAAGTCGAACAATACCACCGTTAAGTCTCCATTTTCAAACATCATTAAAGATTTGCAAAAACATATTTAATTTTCTTTATTCAATAGGGCCCAAGGGAGGAGTGTTTACAGAGGTCAAGACACCCAGCAATTTCCCCCCACAGACTTTAGAAGATATTGGGGTTGGGTAGCCATGGATTTCTTGCCCCCAACCTATCTACTGTGCCGTATTTGAGCTTGACAGTCCACAAAGGGCACGAAGGCAGACATCTGGCTTAGTATAATACAAATGATCCATGTATAGATTAATTTTAAATGTATTCTTTAAATTATTTATTTATTTAAATGCAATCAAGTGCAATAAAATACTGTCCTAGTTAAATATTTTCTTTCCTCTCACTATAGTGAGATGTGTTTACCAGGCTCCTTTTGCCCAAAGGGGTTGTGTGATCGAGGCAATGCTTCTCCAAACACCATCATGTTTCCCTGCCAACTCAGTAACATATAATTATCAAGAGACACACACACAGAAAGAGATAGAAACATTAAATCACAAATCAAGAGAATTGTTAAGCAGAAAATAGGCTGTGCTATTTCTCCAAGGGGAACATATATGTATTCTTGCCTCATTTCAGGCACGTAATCAATATGTTTTTGGCTTATGGGTAGTATTTCAATATGTAATTAAAGGAGCTGATCCATGCACATTGACTAATTGTTCTCTTGACGAGACGGCTGATGAAATCTATCCAAAACTGAGAGAGAGAGAGAGAGAAAGACGTTTCAGAGGCTTTTACTTAATGGGGAACAATGACAAAACATCTGGATTTTGATGACTAATTCATAGGCTGTATTTTACATTGGAATTTGTTTAAAGTTCAGTATTGCTCTCAGATGATAAAACCTTGGATTAGGAAAAAAAATGAGGAGAGGATATGTGAAATGTGCAAATAAACACATGATAAAGAGTGCATGGAGGCAGAGACAACATCTATTAGTCAGGATGAATTTTGCAGTTTTTATTTGCTTAAGTTTAATTATATTTGACATTTCAGCATTCCAATCAAAGTAGTACATTGCTGTGAGTGTCCTTAAAGCATTCAAAATGTAGTCACTGTGGACCATATCAAAATACTGCAAATGTCTAACAAGCTTGCAAGTGCACGTCTGTGTTTCGCTCTCAATATCCTTCGCGCATTTGGGAATGCAGGTTCAATAACATAATACCAATAATCAGAATGCAGCCTACAACGCTTAGAGAAACACTAATTGCTTTTTTGATAATTCTGATACTCCAGTGATGATTGACAGCTGACTTCCAAAAGCATCACATATTCTGCTGAGGAAAACCTGGAATACACAAATATTATATCATACACAGTACCTTCAGTTTAGCTGTTTCTGTCTTTTTCATAGTTTGTCTCACGACTTAGAGCCAAGCTAAAAATAGGAGATGAGTTCAGATAATGACAAAGAAGGTCACTGCTGGACTTGCTATCTCTGCAAAGTCTGGCAAGAAACCAGACTTTCCATTGTTAGCGACAGCAGACTGTTAAGAAGATGTTATCCACACATTAAGGGGGAGATGTGTTGACATCTGTCACCCTGATGATTGATTGCCTGAAGGAGAATCTACAGTTTTCTAGATTTTAGTTGCTGTTTTACAAGATGCATTCTGTGGGTGGGTGGACAGGAGAGTTCCTATAAATAGGAAACCCGGTGATGGCAAGGGAGTGATGGAAGCAGGTATATGTGGCAGCCAGATGGTGCCTTGTGGGAAATGTCTCCCAGTGATTTTGTTTGCAAATAGGTCTCTGTAAAGTCACCAGCTCTTTTCCTCCAACTTGCCTGCTGTTATAGGCAGAGCTTTAGGAACTGCCATATCTGATAAAGGTGCTGCCAACTCAAAGATGTCCTGCCGCTTGCCAAAGAGAGAGTGAAAGTGACGCACTGTGACAGGTTTTGTCACTCTCTGAGGCGACCGCCCTACAGATTGTCACAGATAGAAATGGCAGAACCCTGGAAGCAATGACAAATTGTTTTGAGAGAAAGAGGTAGGAGAGCAAGTCATGCCAATATCTGTGGCCTACTTCATAACCATGGTGGGGAAGGAGGGGAGCTAGCATCGTTCGAGATTTTCAGTCAAAGCATGTGCAAGTGTCAAAACCCTTTGTGCATGGTCTTAGCTTGTTTGATTAACAGCAAAATGATGCTGCTGTTACACACCTGCAAGAGAAACAATGGGCTCTGCTTGTGATGGTTACAGTATAAATGGATGTTCACAAGAACATTTCTATTATAAAAAAAATTTATAATCAAAACTCCAGGTCATCAAGAGAGCAATCACTGATCTGTTCCACTGACTGAGTGTAAGTGTGACATTGCGAACACAGTAACAGAAGCCAGGGTGATTTCACAGAGATATGGGCACATTTTCTGGTTCATAAGTGCTAGCACCTCAACAAGTAAAACTCATTTGGGTGTAAGAGCTCAAACAAACATTTTACGAGTACACAAATTTAATCTGCAGTTTCTTTTTTCTCTTTCTTTTTTTTTTTTTTAAATAGAGCAGGCACATGTTTTTATATCTTGAAGCCTTCAGTACAGAGGGTTCGCTTCTTCAATCTCTGATTCAGGAGAAACTAGCACAATTATTAACAAGACATATTTCTTTTGAAAGATCACTTATTTACTGTGGAAATTTATTTGCACTGAATGAGATGTGCCTTTTTTAGATGTGTGTTTTTGTAACTATTTTAAAGTTGAGGATTATGTCAATAACACCTTTAGATAATATATATCACTGTAAATAGGATAGCATAGCGGTTATGTGGGAAGATAAAATACCACGCTTATTTTAAACACCTCACTCCTCCAGACAGTGAGTCACAGTCAAAGGCCTGCGGATGAAAATGCTTTGTTGATGAGAGGTCAGAAGAGACTTTTTTTCCCCCAGGTTAACAGTGTAGCCCCCAAAAAAGAGTTTTTTGCAATAATGTGAAAGAATAAGAATAAAGACATCAAACAAGTATGATCTATGACAGGAGTAACCCATATCAGGTTCCATTTCATATTAGATGGGTACAAACTTAAAAATGTGGTCATAAGAGGATTTGGTTTATTACGATACAAAGATGGCGGGTTAGCATTTGGCATTCTGGCAAAGATTGTCATTGTCCATACTGTATGAGTTTGCTTTCAAACCGCTGCAAAGTTTTCAGGAGCTACAAATGATCCTACAAAGCATCCTTGGCTGGCATAGCAGTTGCACCTGAACATAGTCACACTCTTTTAGTAGGACAATGCACTGTGTGACTAAGCATGTATCATTTCAAGGAAACTCCAGGTAAGCTTGAAGGAGGATGAATGAAAATGCCTCTCCACAGAAATCTGTTTCTGCCCACTAATGCACACCACATCATCCTCTGCGGTATGGTTCTGAGTAATAATGCTGCCACAAACACTGGCTAGCTGATCTTCACTAAAGGCCAAAGAAGATGGAGCAGAAGTGAAACAGCAATTGAATATTCCTGAGGTCCATCATTGCTTTTATAAAGGCTCAGAGAGAAGGTTAAAATAAAAATAAATTGCATTCGTTTTTTTTGTTTTTTTTTTCTCCTCTGTGCCTCATTTTTTCACAGAGGCCCGTATATCTAGCTATATTTGTTGGGTAATGATATATGTGTTCACACTATAAAAGAAAATGGGAGCACACTCCCATTAAGATAAGCGCTGCAGGCCAAGGAAACCTAGAAATGCCACTGGCATATTGATTGCATGCCCTGTATTAATAGTAGGGTTAGCTTCTGCTCTCTCAGTCCCGAACAGTTCAGCCATGGTCAGACAACATTTAGCTGCAATGGAAACTAAGCTTATGCTAAACCAAAATGAAACGTAGAACAAGTGCCTGAAATTCACAGTGCGCTGAAACATGCTGCTAGTAGTCAGCTGATTTAGACTTTAATCAATTTATCATACTTTAGCCTAATTTTTAATCAAGACTTAAATATTTTAGATTACTGAGAGTGTTATCATGGCAGATTCATTATGTAAAAATATATAGATAGTGTTACTGGTTATTTATTTACAAATGTTTGACATTTATAATCAATCTGACACATAAACATCTACCATTTTTTCTCTATTGACACTGATTCAATGGGCTTGTTTTAAACTTGCATGAAAACATACAATAGAAAAGGCTTTGTGGCCACACAATAAAAAGGTGTTAAAAAAAAAATCACACACAAAGATTATTAATAAACACTGACCGTGACCTAACCCTAACCCCTAACCCTACCCTAACCCACTTATTTTTCTAGTAGTTTGCAACTAATTGGTACCAATAACGTAGCAACAAAGAGGTAGAGGAACATAATCTCCTGTGTTCAGTGCATGTTAGCAGACCTTTCTACTTGGTAGAGGTAAAAAGTCATGCTTTTTATGTTGTTTTGATGTTGCTGCTTGATTTTATTTACTCTTTGAGATAGAACTGAAAAAAGGAAGAGAGCATCTATGCATTCTCAGACGCCACCGTTTCCCAGCTACTTCCACTTTCTCAGTACTTAGTGTGTAATATAGATTGCAGGGGTGCAAATGTTGCTTGTAATGAATTTGGAATAGTTCAGAAAGCATTTCACAACATGAAAATGGTATTTCTGTGCAGTTTTCAGTAGGTTTGTTCAAAGTATTAATACATTCTTCAAAATATATACTACAGGTGTATCACAATGAACTGTCAATGCACATACTGCAGACTAGACCCCATCAAATGCTACCGCTGGTTGCACTCCATATGACAGGAAGAGCAAACAGTGGATCGAAATTATCACTACATGGTGGTAAAGCAGGGCTGTAAGCAACTGGTTAAAAAGTCGAGCTTTTTAACCAGTGACTTCCATTTTTGTTGGAGTTACAACATTACAAGGAGAAAATATTTTTATAGTTTTATGCAGTTCCAGAAGAGTTACAAGGTTAAGTTACCTTCATTTTTGTTATACTAAAGTTTTAAGCAGTTATTTTATACTTTTACTCAAAATTTCCAGGGAAAACACTACCCACACCACGTTTGTGCTTAAATTTGACTTGTGCCGTATCGCTACTATTGCACTATAATGCGGCTGCTCCCAGCACCTTATTTCAAGAGACTGACACTTAAAATTAGGTAGTATGTTAATGGCTGTAGCTTAGTGGAAAAGAAGGATCAAAAATGTCCTCCATTTGCATACATTTATAAATGCTGCTACCTGCAAGTTGTAATCACCTGTACTTGAAATATCGTGATATGATAAAGGCTTTATCGAAATAAAGTTCAGTTGCTGGCATACATGATACGCAGGTGATTAACAGTAAGCTGTGTGGGTGGAGTCGTTGAGTTTTACACATCCACATGTCAGATCTTTCAAAAGCTGACCACACATACAGCTGCCTGTTCTACTTCCCCACTAATTGAGCTGATAGATTTGACCGCAGAGTCTTGTAAGGAAAGAGAAAAAACATGTTGTCTCCTGTTTAAAATAACCTTTGTCTTCAAGGTAGTTTTTTTTTAGCAACTTGGTGTGCTGGGTTTGCAATTCCATTTACACTCCTGGAGTTGTATAAAAAAATTTTTTTAAAAAGTGACTCCTGCTTCATTACTGATATGTTATTAGGCAATATTTTCAGCCAAAACCCAGGAAAGAGGACTGTATTGTACGGATTTTTAATTACAAAAAGAGAGCAGGTGATCAGTGGCAATGTGTGAATCTGCATGTTAGTGGTAATGTGAGAGAGAGGTGCAAATGTTTTGTTTTTTTACTGTAGACCATATTTTTAAAAGGTATGAATGTGTCCTCACAGATAGAAAGAAAAGAAGGGGTAAAGCAGACAGTAGGATAAAAAAAACTGCATAAGTTCAAAGTAAAAATAAAACTGCATGAAGATGATGATTTCTTCCCTATCAGTGTTTCACCTTCTGCTTGGTTTCTCGATCTGTCCGCCGCTTCATGCATTTGTTTCCTGTTTCTTTTGTTACTTCATAAAATACACTTTGAAATTGAGGTGTTTTACAAGTGATTATTAGAATTCACGAATTTAGATGATGCAGACTAACATGCAGATATACATATACATCTTTGTTTGCCTGACTACAGTTATACTTTTGCAAGCCTAAAACACTGACCTTCATTTGGCAAATGCTGATCAAAACCATTTTAATTTATATAAAGTTTGGGCTACCACTGTTGCTGCTCATATATGTCAGTGCTCTGCACTAAAATACAGTACAAATAAATAACTCAAACCCCAAGATGCACCCAATTTCAATTATTTCAACATATTAATTCAGTCAGTAATGAAATGGGTATATATTTAATATTCCATCAACATTAACTGTTTGCTTGACTATGCACATCGTCTGATGCAAATGAGCTTTGACAGCCCAGAAAATGTGTTTATATTCTGCTGTGATATGTTAATGTAGTAACATGTTTACACCAATTTACTGCCATAGTAGGAATTACGTGAGAAATTGTTACTGTAACAAATCAGATCAACTGTAAGTACGGTAAATCTAAATTTATTTAAAACATTGAAATTATGATTAGTCATTGGCATAAAATGGGATAAGCATGTAGCTATAAAACGGTACTGTGTATTTTTCCCCCCTCATCGGGATAGACTTATTATCCGCTTACTGGCTGGCATGGAGACAGACTTGCAGTTTGTGGTATTCTACCCTCTGCCCAAGAGATTCCCCCCATTTTCCAGTGCAGGTCAAATACATTTACCCTTCAACCCAACCCACACAAACACACATAAACTACTATCGCTTTACACCTTCTCTGGCCTTCGACAGAAAGATACCATGTTGTTAATGAAAACTCTGAGTCATTAAAATGGGTCAGTGTGGCCTGACTGCACTCACATGATCTGTTTTTCCTTGCATGTGACCAGCATGACCTGACGATACACAGGTCTAATCCACCTGCTATCTCAAGGAAGCAGACAGACTGAGGAGCCCCGTAGCGTGGCCCTACCATCTTTTTCTGGTCATTACCGGCACTAGGCCTCTCAACACGGATAGAAGCAATGAAGGAGAACCTCAATAAATGATCAGTGTGCTCTGCCAGCACCAACACATGCTGCATCTGCTACCTCCCTATTGCTGGAAGACAATCTTCCCATTTTCCTCATTGATTGTACAACTCATAGCCTCTCCAGTATGATAGGATAAACCTTCCAAATTTGCCATAGAGTTAGAATATAAGACATTCCAGTCTAATGACCTAAATTTGGCTAAGGAAGTGGTTGATTGCCCAGGCCTACAGGGACTTCAGAAGCCCACCTCTTCTAAAGCCCCACAGGGATAAATGAGGCCCATTATGTGCTGAAGTTTGTAATGATGCTTTTGATTAGTAAGTTGTCAGGAGGTACTGGCCGTATGCTCATCACGGCGTTGTTTAGCACTTTAAGGCCTCCATAAAGATGAGTGTTTTTTGAGAAAAGATGAAAAAGCAGCAGGCATGTGCCTAATGAAGTCTCAAGCTTATAGCCCCTCTCATGACAGGATAATTACACCAAATGCTTCTAGCGAACACTTCAAAGGACATTTATCCCTGTGCCAACACTAAGCAATACATCTCACCAATCAAGATGGCCTGACCCTAATCAGGTCCCCCTGGCTTGTCTGTAATGTCTTCTGCCCAGTGACTCATTGGTCTGCAGAGTGAACTGTATTCAAATCCCGACCATGCTCAATATACTTGGCTAGTACAAAGTACAATGGAATTTTTCTTTCCGACATTCTTGCAGAAACATGTTAAGTTAGACCCATAGCATGTAACAATGTGTCACATGCAATGCTCTTGAAGAAGGAAAACAGAATATGCACATCAAACTGTACACTTCAAATAAAAAATGAAAAAACAAAACAAAACAAATGCATGAGAAGCTAACTGACCTCATGTGGGTCTTCTTTAATTTTTGTAACATGTCTCACAGAATGGCTCAAGATCAGTGGCACAATGATTCAGTTACACACTAGATGATAATAGGTTTTTCTGGGGTAAGATGTCAATACAGATTTTAGGGAGCAAAAAATTCTGATGTGATAAATAAGCTGAAAATGAGGTCTCTCAAGATACTTAATGTATTATATATCATACCATAACTCAGCACCACCATCGACTCTGCTGTGATTAGGGATGCACCAAACTGCACTGATTTGGATCAGATAACTATCTGCTCCTGATTCAGAACCATAAATAAGGTACTGTAACAATGTGATGAACTGTTCAATTCACTGCTGTTCTTTAGCACACAGCACCTAGCAGGAGAGCTGAGGAAACATGGGGGAAGCTAAAGGCAAAGCAGCACTACGGAAGTATTTCACACCTGTTATATCAACAGATTTTCTTTGTTGGTTTGAAAACTTTTTTTTTTATTCAACTGTAAATCATCAACTGGGGGATCTGATGAGACAAAAAAAAACAAAACTGAAACTAGACAATGCTTTGGCTTTTCTCTCTTATCCAGTTTTTTTTCTTTTTCCCCACTTATGTTACACATGATTTTTCAAGATCTTGCTTACGCGTGCATATTATCTATAACACAGATATGAAGAGTAACGGATATTCATTTGTCATCTGAATCACACTTGCAAACCTTCTGTTAAGCAGCCCCATCTCCTTTCATGCATATGATTAGGGAGGAATGAAGCAGCATCTATTCCTCTGCATTAACCTAAGTTCACAGTCTGGAAAAAACATATTCTGAAGGGCAGCTGAAAAAATGTTAGGCTTTATTAAAGTGATTCAAAGCCATACGTTAGTTTGTAGTTTGCTCTGTTTTGAAATAGAAATGTGGTTAGGTTGTTATCAATGGTATTACATTAATCTGTCCCAATGCACAACCCTAATCACACTCCAAGCAAACAATGTCATGTGTAAAGATCTGCCCTAAGCCTTCATGCAATGAAGTCTAAACTCTCAAGCCAAGCAACATTCTATGCGACATGAAATATTTGCATGTTCTTCACATATAGCAGGGTAACGTTTAGTACATTACAAATTTTAAAATGCTCCCAGAATTTTGTTTCATCCAATAGTAAATAAAGATGTCTGGAAGAGATTGCACAAGTTTACAAGTCACTGGACAATTTTGCTAGAGAATCTGGTAAATGTGTCCTTTCAGTGTAAGTCGGGGATGATAAATTAGGTTCTGGGGGATAAGATAAACCATATCACAAAAATATGAGTGGCTTGGATGCCCCCCTCTTCTCGACTTGAGGAGAATTCAATTGAGGGGAAATAAGGAGAGGATACAGAGTAAGAAGGAGCTGCAAAACTGCTGGAGTTAACTGCATTAAAACAATATTTGTGAAGCCTTTACTTACAAAGCCAGCATGCAAGGCCATTTTGATAATTGCTGAGACTTCCTAACTGGCATTAACTGCTTTCAGTGCTGAAAGTGCTGCACAGTGGAGGGCTGGAAATCTATTGTGACATGTTGAGAAAGAAATAACACTTAGATTTGTTTGAATAGCGCCTCTGAACATTTGAGATTTTCCCATGAAAAAAAAAAAGCAAAGCTATGCTAGACGCTGGATGCTGCATAATTAACAAACAAGCACTGCAAACTTCTCTCAGTCTGCTCTGAAAATGACTCCTGGAAGAACGGGTGGCACAGGAACAGATGGAGAGAGGCCACTTGAACACAGCGTAATGAAGTGATCCACAGAAAATTCACTCATACTGCGTGCATTTCAAATGAACCCAGTGAGGGTGTTATGTCTCATTTATTTTGGTAACTCACACCTGATTTATTTTTTACATATGTGCAAACTGCATTGCTACTGATAGCATATTTCAGAGCTGTTTTTTACTTTCTGGTAAACACTAAAATATGTAATGTATATGGAAAACCAGATACCCTTTCTACTGGCGTCATTAGAAACATGTTAAAGATGCACTTTTATGTAAGACTTGCAAAGAATTGTAATTCCCATCTGTTTACTAGACAGCTAACAAAAATCTTTCCACACAGAAAACCAATGCGCATCAAAACAAGCAGACCAACATAGTGATTAGAACATATCGTAAATATCCCCTACCCATCAGAGGCAATTTTACACCTAAATTTTGACATTTGCTGATTTTGACCTCTGTCTGAAATTTTCAACAACATATTAAATATCAGATCTGGAAAAAACTTGTTTCAGTACTAATGTTCTGGTACATTTTTAATTAAGTAAGAGAGCACAGACACTCACTTTGGGGGAAAGAAATCAGGTGCCCAGCCACAATAAATAAATCAGGATACCAGGTGGTGCTAAATATTACAGAAAAATAATCTTGTCGTGGTAGTGGACAGTACTGAATCAATTCCTAAAATCACCACTCCTGAGGGGGGAGATTCATTAATAGTTTTTTACACAAATCTGTGCTAGATAATCCTTGCCTGTCTTTTCCGTCACTCTACCTTTGTGTTACAGACAAGACTGGAGGGTGCCCTCTTTCAGTCTGACCCTCAATTACCCAGGCCAATCATTTCAGACAGGTGTTGAGGTACAGTAATAAAACCTCGCCTGATGCTACTGAGGCAGCCTCTCTTTTAAAGCACCTCGGAGAGCTTTGAAATGACTCAACTCTCTGTTGATCAGGTGATATGCCCACAATTGACTTATGACTGCTAGCTGATAGAGTGCAATGAAACAGAAAAAAAAAATTACAATGCCATTTATTACTGTGTGTGTGATTCTTCCTCGGTAACCCTTAATCTAAAATGAACAAATCATGTCCTGAAATATTACTGAAAAATGTATGCATTCCTATATTTGTGTATGCTCACCATTCACACACAGAAAATCATAGTTATTGTTATAGTCATCATCATACTTTTTAATAGCATTTACAGTAAAGCAAGTAAGTGAAGTTGTCAGCAGAGGCATGGATAGAAAATTATAGACTGAAGTTAAAGTCTAATCCCCAGCACTTTATATCCATGCTTATACTATACATTACTGCTTAACTGTGTTGCAAATGGAGTCTTTTCAGTCACAAGGATATGCCATCACCGCATCATAAACTTTGTAATATGAATGTGCCGTGAAGTCTGTGGGGGATACACAGCCTGACTCCAGAGGTTTATCACAACTTTAAGCTTCCAGAATTTCAAATTTTTGGAGGAAATAAAAACAAAAGAAAAGAGAACTCAAAATAAGCACCTTATGAGCTAACTACTATTTACTTTGTAGGCCTATGTTTCAGACAATAAAACCCATACCCACATTGGGATTTTTTTTATAGCTTGTGTGTGTACATGAGCTCTGGAATTCTTTCAGTTATTTATTTATTTTTCCAGTATATGATTAAAAACCCATGTGCAGTGATGTCCACAAGAGATAAAGTTCCGTGTTACATGTTTCATAATTACTTCATAACGCATTCTCACAATGCATTTTCTATTTCCAACACATTGTGCACATTGTTAATAACTTGCTCCTGATGTGTTCATTCATCCTTTGTGCTAAAATAATCTTCTCATCCAATTCCATCCATAGATCCTTCATCACACACTCTGGAAGAAAAAAAAAAAAGCAAAAACTAGACTTCTTTGTTGCTGCACTGAGCATGTGCAGCATTGTGACAAAAAGAATCAGCAGATCCTTCAGGCTGAAACTGTTATCAAGCTAAATTAGCCTACGACATACTGCAGGGAGAGGTCACGCTAAACAGTTGAAGCAGGCAGGAATGCCTCTTAAAATAGAAAATAAGCAGGTTCAGGGTCACTGCAGAGTTACAGCAACATTCAGTATATATTTGGCAACTAGAATCTCAATTTGTGCAGTACCCTTTACCTTTCTCTGAACTTACCACAGTATGGTGTAAGTGCTCCATCTGTTTAAACGCAAATTAGAAGATTTATAAAAATGACTTGTTGCTCATGGCAATAACTACTAACCAAACAATAATAAATTCTGGTTTAATAGCAGGGTTGAGAAATACATCTGATAGCTATTCTTTTAACACACTGATTAAATTAGGTTTTGTAATCAAGTAAACAGAGCTATTCAGACTCCTCTGGCCCTGAAAACATCTTACATTAACAGCTCCATGAGTAAAAGTCTGCAAATCACACAGCAAACAGGTTGAGTAATTCAAGGATTAGAGGATTCATACAGCCTAGTTCCCTCCGGGCAGCATGCCAGTGGAGAAGCACAGTCCAGGTACTCATGAGGTGCACGATGCCACAACTGGCAGATCTGCAGAGAAGCTAACTGACAGATGAGCCAATGCTGTGCATGCAGAGGTATACAGCCAGATTCAAAATGCAGGTGCTTTGACTTATCAGCACACAAAAAAAAAATAATAATTCAGGATTCATATAAAACAGCAGCAAGGAGAATCTAACCACGCTTGAGCCAAATTTAGGATAGAAGATTTATTCAGTCTTATTCTTAAGCTTTTTATTGAGCACATGAACAGCATGTTTGAATTTACAGCTTTTAAAGTTTGACAAAGAATGAATTACGATGGCAATTCCACATACAGAGATAAGACTTGGAGTTTTTGATACAAGCATACTCATTTTGTAGTCATAAGAGTCAGAAAGAAGCAAGCACTGCAAATAATTATAGGGGGGGGGGAAGAGATCATATTCAACAAATCTCAGGGTGAAACTACATTTTCGCTGCTGTTCAGCAGCAATTACAGGGCAAATCAAGGTGTACACATTCTAAAAAAAAAAAGTTTTCCAAGTTCAGAACACTGTGCTTAATTGCTGAATAGTTTGGGGAAATGTATCATTTACAAGCTACATGAATGCTGAGTATTTTCATTTTACAACAGATTGTTGTTGAGAGCAGAACATGCTGATTAAAGGTGCTAAAATGTCAAGTATAGAGGGCTCAGATTTTAGGTGCTGTCAGCAAACCAGCATGATTTTCACTGAAGTGCTTTCTATTCATCAGACACTCAACACTGCTGCTGATGACAAAGGCATTGAGGTTAATTTTGAGGTAACAATAAATGAAATGCTTTTGTGGTACATTTCTGTGCAGCAGGTGAACATTTGAGTTTATTTTGTTTGACATGGGCATTACAATAGCACTACAATTAACATCAAAGTGCAGGCATCAAAAGCACTGGATTAGGGGTTCATACTGTAAAGCTATAGGTCTAAGAAGGTTTATCTCATTTTAAAATGAATCAGCTACTGGATTTAGGATACACAGCTTGGTCTTACAGGATTCTTTGGTGCATGTCTCTTGCCTTTTCTGTCTCAAGTCTCTTTCATGCTACAGGCTCATTCCAAAGGATTGTTTAATTTTGTCTTGACACAGCATGAAGCAATTTTCAACACCTGTCTAAGGAAAACCTTGGTGGAAATAAAAACAATTTCCAAACTATGAACAAACAATTATAGATTTATGGATGAAAGGAGTGTAATGGAAAGCTGTAAAGGCAAAATCTGAATACATGTTGGCTTTTGTTAAACTTCCCAGTGGGGGGCAATTCAGGGGCATGTGAAACATCCAGAGATTTCATATAATTGGAGTCGGTCTATTCATGTACTGTGTCTGCAAAAAGTAAGACCATTATCCTTCTTTGCATTTTTTTTTTCTACAAGTGCAAAAATATTTCATTTTCAACATGCATTTATGACATAAATATGCAAAAATGGCAGAAGTGCATGTGCTATGTGTTCTAATTATGTTAAGCATGTGAAAGTCCAGCCAAAACAGAGCAGGTGATACTTGCACACATACACATATTATATATAAAGCAATTTTTGCTTAATATACATTATTAAGCTTTCTTTTTTTTCGGAAATATAACTTTTAGCTTTTATCGTAATTATTGTGCCTTCATAAGCTTACCTTTGAACACAGAGGCCTTTGGAGTTAAGTGATAACAATGACATATTGGAGGTAAAATGCATCTTATGCTACTTACTATAGGACTAAGCATAGAGTAAAGGTCAAGATGAATGTTTTGTAAGCACTTGGTTGTAAACTAACAAGAAGTAGAACTTAGACTTAGATCTTGATTGCACTATGTGGAAAAAGAAGGAGTTGGTAAAGTAAATACAATTCAATCTAAGAGAAACATAATTGCATCAAATATTGCTGCAACTGATCCAATAGCTTTAGAGACGTTTTACCTCATGACCTCAAAGTTAATGATAAAGTCACTATAGTTGGCTATTGAGTCATTCTCTCGGAATCTTGACACAAAATAAAGAATTTAGTAGCAATTCTTAAATATATGAACCATTGTTCAGAGATTTATGATTGGATCCTTGTTGCTGTTAAGGCTAAAAAAAACCTAAAATTTTTTAAGACTAAAAATTTTTTTAAAAAATATTTAATATCTGGATCAAAATAATCTCTATCTTTTACCTAAAACTGTTTTTTCTCTTTCACAGGTGGTGGGTCAAATCGATAAACTAACATCTGACTTTGACTTTGACCTGGAGCCAGATGACTGGACCGTGGCCACAGCCAGCAGCACGTCCAGCAGTGAGCGGGGCTTGGGAGAGGCCTTCAGATTGGACTTCCTCAATGCAGACGTCCTTTCTGACAGCTGGGAATTCTGCAGTTATCTGGAGGCTGCTGGTGCAGCCGCCCGCAGATCTAGTGGGCAACCAGGAGATCCGCAGCAGGAGCTGGGTCGTGAGACCAACCTCACCCAAACGCAAACCCCCACCCCACCACCCACCACTACGTCTGTCTACTCTCAGATGAATGGTGGGCTGCCCATCCCGAATGGGCCACGCATTATTACTCCAGATTCATCCAGCGAGGAGGCCAGCAGCTCCACGCACAGCCACAAGACTTCCCGTACCTCTGGCACAAGAGAAAGAGTCCGCTTCAGTGACAAAATTCTGTACCATGCATTGTGCTGTGACGATGATGAAGAGGAGGAGCAAGAGGAGTTACAAGAGGATAAGAGTGGCTGTGCTACACCAGATAGCGATACTGAGCCCAGCCTCCTGGCCAGCTCAGTTGCCCCCAAACGTTCTTCCTCTGAGCACTCACTCCTCCATAACTGTCTGGACCCTTCTTATGTCTCCTCACCTGTGAAGGGGACGACAGGAGCTCACACACTACCCAGGAAAGGTCTCTTAAACCCCGGCTGCCGCAAAAAACTGTTACGAAATAGCAGCACACAAACTGTCTCTGACAAGAGCACCCAAACTGTACTGCCCTATATTCCAACCAAACAGAAAACAAAGGACCACTGAGAAAGCCCGAAGTTTATCATAAAATCTCATGAAAGACTGTGCATTATTTAATATTAAATACATAGCTCATAGATTAATACACAAAGAAATTAATTACTAAATAAATAAATGATATATGGGAAATCACTTGACTACATAAAGTCATTCTGAGGCTCAGGGAAAACACGATGAATTGAAGTAAAACAGATCAAAAGGGTGAAAGGTTAGTGGGAGACCAAAAGGTTAGCTCCCATTCTAATTTTAAAACACATACTGAGTGGACTCATCATGTTGGATTATTTGAAATGATTTCAGAGATTTTAAAAAAGCAATCATTTTTACCAGAACATTTAAGTGCTCAAAATCACAAGAATAAAAATATGAAGAGATTATTTTCCACTCCTCATACCACAGTATAACTTAAAAATTGCTATAATGTGGATACAGAAGGTTGCTCATTCTGTAGTCTGAATCTGTATAAACTGTCTTTTTTCATGTTCCAGGATTTTAAATGTTAACGGGATGGTTGCTTCCAGCAGGCATATGTATCTAGATGCACATGTCAAGCCTCTTCTTCTCACTGAAGTCAACAAATGATTCTGAGTGAAGAGCCCGAGAACAACACTTTATCTGCCCTTGATTTTATAAACACCAAATTCCGAGCTCTTCTCGGTCTCCTGGAGAAGCTGCAACACATAACATAAAACTGCCAGAAAAGGGGGGGGGGGGGGAGGGAGAGAAAGAAAAAAAAAAAAAAAAAAAAAAATTGTTAATATA
>VVHJ01023025.1:47396-61315 GCA_015107715.1 Tylochromis polylepis
GCGGAAAGGGGAAAAAAAAAAAAAAAAAAAAGAGAAAAAAAGGGGGGGGGGGGAGAGAGAGAGAGAGAGAAAAGACAAACAGACATATACATTGTCATTTCAGAAGGTGCAGTTTAGAGAAGTGCCATTTTCAATTTTTCTCTTCCTACCAGTGACGTCATTAGGCTTAGGATTTGAGCTGAATAGCAGTCCACAAAAAAGTGCTAAAGGTTTTTGTCTCTTCATTCAGTTGCCCAGTGGGGAACTGAACTCAGTAGAGCAGCATTTTATTCACCGGGCTGACGCCAATAAGCATTCCTGATCAATATGTTAGTGGGAGGTTGCAGTGAGAGGTCTCTCTGCTGAGCATGCATGCCACTCTCCTGGGATCTCTGAACAAAAACTCACAGTCAGATCTATTTACTTACACTAAGCGAAACAAAAATTAGAACTGTTGCCCTAAAGAACTGACATTTCAAAAACTGTGTGTCCAAGAGTGAGAGTTGATGGTGAAAAAAGAAAGACTGTTAACGTTCAAAGATTTTCTTCTACAAAGCAATAATCTACCCTGGGGAACAGCTTTGTGAGTATGGTCCCTGAGTTTCAAAAGAAAAAGTTAAATGTTGCAGTCTTTACAGGAAAACCCTCTTTGTCTCCCATGAAGCTGACCTTTGTGCCTCTGATGACCATAACCTTTCACGGTAAGAAGACTCTGTTTGCAGTATACTATTCTACCATATACTCTCTTATTCCACTTAACAAAAAAAAAAAAAAAACATGAAATATTGCAAAAAATGAAGTAAATAAGCTTAGTATTCAAAGGATTACCCTAAAAGATTGACTTTATAAAGAATTATTCCACCTTCAATTCCCAAATTGGTATTATGTGTACACTGCGTCAAAAAAAGCTTCTAGTGCTCCTCTTTTATTTCTTTCCCACATAAAAATGTACCTTTAATGACGAGTTTTGACACCTCAATATACAGTAAAGATGTGGTTTGACGACCATTAGAATAGTTTCCAGGTTATTGCAAGGGTAGCTGTATAGGCAGAGACCACCCTAACCACTAACTTCTGAGGCACACCCAGTCGCTTTGTTCTGTAAGCAGGCCTGAAATATGACAAAAACTACTCAGTTCAGAAAAGAGCTAGGAGTGTTACTCCTAGCAGGCTGTCAAGGGGTAAAGACTTACTGTACAGCTGGTCACTGCAGAACCTCTGTTTCAAAAATTCTTGCCAATAATGTTGCAGGAGTAAGGACAACTTGGCATGGCATGTGCTTCTTTCTGGTCTTTCACCCAGATAAGGTATTTAAAAAAAAAAAAAAAACTAGAACATCTGACAACTAATTTAGGATAAGTGAAATGGGAAGGTATGTGTGTGTGTGTGTGTGTGTGTATATATGTGTTTCACTCTGTGAAAGAATTCATGGGAAAATAGTTAAATAATTTAAGCCATCTCTTAACATAAAACTGCAAATTACAAAGATCTCAGTAAAAGGGGCATATATCAGTTCAAATTTGGATTTGATCATTTAAGGAACATAATATTATTAAAGGATTAAGCAATAATGCCAATTCACCCATTACCAAGGCAGAAATCCCCAAGGTAGTTAAAAATTCCCTTGGGTGGATGACATTTACCATAAGTTCCTCAAGGCTCTGAATGTTTCAGGGTTGTCCTGGTTCACATGCTGCTGCAACACTGTGCGGAGTTGAAGACAGTTTCAAAAAGGGGGACTGGTGCGTGTTTCAACTTCAGGGAGATAATGTTCCTTTCTTCCTGCCAAGGTCTATTCCAGGGTACTAGAAAAGAAGAGTCTACCTATTAGCTGAATCTCAGATTGGTCAGGGAACAATGCTCCAGCTCTTAGCCGAATCACACATAGACTGCTCAAACAGTCTACATGGGCTTTTAGGACTTGGCGAGGGCATTTGATCATGTCCCTCTGGGTGTCCTATGCTTCAGGGCATTGCTTACAAGCAGTTCTCTTCCTGCACAATCATAGGTTTCTATTGCCAGAAGTAAGTCAGTCTTGCTCCCAGTGGCCACTGTACTCTGCCAGAGGTGCCCTTTTTCATTGATTCTGTTCATAACTTTTATGGATTATGTTCATAGCTTTTACAGACAGAATTATGAAAAGAATTTCTCAATGTATCCAAGGGGTGGAATGCCTCCAGCTTGGGGGTCGGGATCACAACGTTGTTCTTTGTGGATAATGTAGTCAAGCTGGGTTTATTCTTCTTTGACCTTCAGCTCATAAAGCCAAGTTTACCGCCAAGTGCGATGTGGTCTGGATGGGAGTAAGCACTGCCAAGTCTGAGGCAATGGTTCACAGCTGGAGAAAGGTGGAGTGCCCCAAGTGAGGAAACTGGAGTGTTTTGTTGTCTTGTTTAAGACTGGTAGGAGAGTGAAGCGGGAAAAAGATTGACTAGTGGAGCATCTGAAGTGATGTGGACACTGTACTGTAATACTATACTATAAGCATCAAGGTGAAGTTGCCACAAGGTGCGGGCAGTGACTGTAAGCATAAAACTGTAGATACAAATGTCATTAATAACCTTCCTCTGAAGACTGTTTGGGCCCAGTCTCAGAGATAGATATCCTACTAGTAGCAGGTGCACGGAGAATTCCAATTCCAAAAATCTCTGCTGTTTCCACTAAGAGAAGACCCCAGGAAGATCAGCAACACACTGGAGGGACTTTATTTGATCTGGTTTGAGAACACGCAGAGGGCTAGAGAATGTTTGTCTGTGAGAAGGAGGTCTAGATATCTGTAACTTAGGGTGCCACCTTCAAATTGGATGAATGGAAGGATGAATGGGCGGACAGAGTACGGAGAAATCTGCATTTAAGGGACAAGTAAGAATGTAAATACTGACTGATCTTTTGACAGATTTGTCTGTAGTGGGAAGGATATAATGAGCTCAGTTACTTTCAAAAGCCATTGTCATTAAACACAGCTTGTTGCTGCATACATATCACAGGTTAAAACCTTTCCATCCAAAGAAAAAAAATATATAGATAGCGCCTCCATCTATTGGCCCAAATACTTTTAAGATTGACTTTTTTGAAAGCAAATACTTTACAAATAGAATGTGAAAATTCTTTGACTACTTTTACTACTGCTTACTTCAAAATAAGAGGACAGGGACTGTCTAGCTTGTAATCTGTGCACAATTCATAAGCTAGAATCCACAAAGGTATGGGAAAGTCTTAGTGCACATTGCATGGGTAACACACAATCTTTGAAGGCACCAGAAATCATCACCTTCAGGGAAGACCTTATTTGTTTTAGCACGGCAATGTCAAAGCACATTCTGTGGTAAGGAGTCTGGCTGCTAAAGTGGCCTGCCTGCCTGCAGACCAGACCTGCCACCAAATGAAAACATATGGCACAATATTAAACAAAATAAGATAACAGAAGGTCCAAACAGAAATCAAGTACTAGTCTCCTCAGTCCTCTAATTTTACAGTAAGTCGTATAACTGAAAATGTCCCATCTTTTAAGATCACTGGTATCATATTCAAAATGAGCATATCTTAAAAAAGAAGACAAGAGCTGCAAACTCTGTACTAGTTTCAATTAAATGTAGGGTTTGAATTGATTTATAATTGTTTGTTTTCTATTTTTAATATTTTACACAACACCAGAACTGTTTTATATATGAGTTAATAGATTATTAATGACAGATTTCTAACATCCGTAACAGCTCGTCTGTTTCTGTGCCCCTTTGTAACATTTACTACATATTGCACTAGTTGGTAGAATTACAGCTTGGTGGAAGCTTTAATTACCTTAAGGCTCATGTTGTATACGTGCATATAATAAGAATAATTATTGAGTTACATTCATTTATTTTGGCGTTATTAATGTTTTCCTTTGTCTTGCTCTGGCTCAGTTAATCCTAAATACCTGTGAAGACAGAGGAGCTGAAGACAGATCAATGGCTCTCTCCCCAAAGCAGTGGCTGCCATTTTCCTGCTAGACTGGGGACCAACAGGTCATCACAGCCATTAGCATAAACAAACAAAGCTATGCCACCACACAGGCAAGACATCAATTACAGGAAAACAAACTCAGCCCTTATTTTGATGCCTATACACCTGCCAGATATTACAATGCGAAAAGAATTTTTCTTCTTTTCCACTCTACAGATTTTATAAGTCATCTCTGCAATGAAATCGCTTTTTCAAATATAGACCTGTTTGGCACAGGCACAGAATACATTATCATTGACGACAGATTTTAGATTTTTGGGCAAAACATTAGCAACGTCTCTTTTGCCAACAGGCTCATTATTCATCTCTAATAGGACAGAGCTTTGTCCTCAGTTCTCTATAGGACAAGGGTGGGAGGCATCCAAAGGTTATGAAAATCTGAGCACACTGATGCCAAATCATCTGCCTACCAGGAAGTTCATTTTATGATGCCACCAGACACAAAAACAGATGATGTGTGTTTGTGTATGTGTGTATGCATGTGTGTCTCCTGTCTGTATCACTGCCTTTATGTCTATGCACTCTCTGAGGAGATGCATGGTATTTTCTGAATTACACCTAACGTACAATTTTTATTTCTCTGTCATAGCAATTAATGGGGATCAATACAAATAGACACAACACATCCCCATGGAAGTCATTTAGCCAGACAAGTCCATAAGACAAGATTAAACAAAATCTCCTTCAGAAGGCTGCAAAGTGAGTCATGCCATCTGTATTTTGACATTAGCAGTGGGCATGCATTAGTTCAAATCCCTGATCAATTTTCTAATGATAGCCAGTGGGACACTGTTGAGTGACTGACAAATAATGTGGGGGGAAAAAAAGACTTTAAAAGGTCATTATGGCAGAAATATACATGGCCCACAGTTTCCTTACCCACCCTTCATATATAATTACCACACTTTACTCTCACTGGCCTTTGTCTCCATCAGTGAGCAGAGGAAAACAGATGACAGATCTGTGTTTTCTCTGCTGATTGGTAAGGGTCCGTGAAGCGGAGAGCTCAATGCATTCTCACTGATTACTATGGATTGGCTAACAGCCGGGGCTACCTAAGGTTGATTTGTTTCATCTTTGTGCCATTGATATCCTGCCACTACAAGAGCAAACTATTTCTATTGTATCTCCCTCCTTTTTTTTCTTTACCTGCAATTTCCTTCATTGCACACACCATTTTCTATTTGTGGCAATTGTGGATTTCAGTCACAGCAAGCATCTTTTACTGATTGACAAAGAGATGGGATGATAATTTTGCATCTCAGTTTCTGGTCAAACTAGTAGAAAGTTTTTTTGTCAATGAGTAGAGGACTATGGTCTCCAACCAATATTTAAATACTTGGAAATCAAAGTCAGGCTAAGAACACCACGCTCCTGATGAACTAGGGGTGAGCAGCAGTGGAGCAACGTTATGTACTGTACTGGACAGTTTGCACATAGTGACATGGCACAGTTTTCTACATGTATTGGGGAATGCTGCTCTTATGCACACAGAAGTAACCAGTAGCAATAGGCTGCAGGATCTATAGTGCCATGGCCAACCAAAAACCAATACCAGTGTCTGAACGATGGCTGAACAAGGCCATGTCAACCATCAAGTACCATTTGATTGGAATCAGGGAATGATTAATGAACAGCCATTCAACAGCAATAGATAAGATACACCTTCATAGGTGATGAAGGACAGGGCCTGTGGCCATGAGGGAGGTTGTGGGCGATTCTTGGGACAAAACAGTGCCTTCAGATGACTTGGCACACTGTAATTAAAGTTAATGAGAGTCACTTTTCCATACACCATGCCATTATGATTTATCAGGATGATATACATGTGATAAAAAACAAAGGAAGGTCATAGGAGCCCAATTATTATTCTATGATAGGTCAAAGAGAAGATAACTATATGGCCTTGATCAAGTAAAGAAACCAAATAAATTTTAGTGTTTGTACTAGACTGTAGGTAGGAAACACTATATTAATGTGCACCCTAGAAACAAACTTGACAGGAAATCAAGTGACTTTTTTGTTATCATCACTCGTACTTTAAGGTGGCAAACTGTCCTTTTATCATCTGTGAAATGGGAAAAATAAATTTTTAAATTAAGTGTCTAATGCATTACAGGATGCAGTTACAACATTGCTTCAGTTAACTGAGGTTTGCAGGCATTTGTTTACAGTATGTACTGCTCTCTTTAGATCCCACCACAGCATTTCAATTTGGTTGAGGTCTGGACTTTTACTGGGCCACTGCAACACCTTGATTCTCTTCATTTTCCAGCCATTCTTTCATAGATTTTGTGCTGTGCTTGGGATCATCTTCCTGTTGCACGATCCAATTTGACTAAGTTGTAGTTGTGGGACAGCTGGCCTCATGTTTCACTCTAGAATACTTTGATATACAGAGGAGGTCATGGTCAACCCACTGACTGCAAGGTGCCCAAGGCCCTGTGGCTGCAAAACAAGCCCAAAACATCATCTCCCCTCCACCTACTGACAGTTGAAATGAGGCATGTTTGCCGATCTGGTGTGGTTTGGTTTTTGCCAGACGTGCAGCCAAACATCAATGCTTAAATCTTGTCCATCCACAGGACATTGGGCCTCATTTACTAATATCTGCGTGGAAACGTTTTTACCCTGCACAGAAAATGCGTTGAGAAAATGAAAAAAGTGTATACCAGTCTATTTTGTTCTTACCACCATGCGTGTGTTAGCAAATCTGAATTGTTTGGAGCCAATAGCCTTGTGGAATTTCCATTCAATTTACTAACTACCCACATACCGTCCTGCCCCAGTTTCTCTATATAAGGAAATGCATACCTTCTGGTGAAGCTGAGAAACTGGTGATGATGTTGTAAGAAAGAAGACTGCACATCTAAGGCAAGTAATAAGGAGACAGTCTGACTGTACAAAATTGAATATTATTGTCTGAGCTCCAAGGAGGAAGCCAGAAGAGTTTCAGAAGAAGAGACTTTCAGGCTGAAGTAATGGGAATGCTGAATATCATTTCCCCTTAGACAGTTAAAAAAAAAAAAATTGAATCAAAGATGATATGAAAAAGACTAACAGACTAAAAGTAAAAGAAGAATATAGGTGAAGGACAAAGGCCATGTAGGCTAATCTGTTAGGTCCACATGAGAAACTCAAAGCAATAAAAAAAAAAGAAAAAAGAGAAAAAAAATCCAGATTCTCAAGCATCCAAAATATTATACCATAAGTGACAATAATTAGCAATGATAGTCATTTTTACATGTAAGATACAATAAGATAAGGGATAACAGGATATGTTTAAACTGACTGATTGGGGCTGCAATGCAAACGCTGCACACCAGTCAAGCGAGATAAAGAGCTGGTAGAGAGAGAGCTTAGCATAAAAGAGAAGTGTTTGGTGTTCCACCAGATAAGCTTGAGGGAAGTTGCTGGGGAGAGGGTCGTCTGGGCTTCTCTGCTTATGCTGCTGCCCTCACTACCTGGCCCCAGATAACCGGAAGAAAATGGACGGAAGGAGGTTTTGGCATTGATTTAATACACACCTGAACACTCCAGACAATCAAATTGTTTTTATAAAGGTGGTCATACTAGTTATTAAACACTTAATCAAGTGCATTTAATTAACAGTATCTGGCAGCTACTTAACCTCCTAATTCCTATAGAAGCATAAAGGGCGTATTTAGTTTCCATGTTACTGCATAGAGTCAAAAGCTAACGAAAAATGATAATTCCTACAACTGCTCCATCTGGTGAAAGAGAAATACCAAACAGGTGATATAATTTCATTATGTAATGCACTTGACAATAATTGATCAGCACACCCAGGCTAAAGACAGAAAGTTACCATTTTCATCACATTACCTGACTGATAATTGGAATATCTCCCAATGTGAATTTAAAATGTGGCATGACCGAGCAAGGCCGAGGAGTGCAGAATCATTGCCGAGGCAATTTTTGAAAGCAAGTTGAAAAAAGAGAGAGACAGAGAAAAATGATTGTGGCTGAAAAACTCCTCAAATTGAACCACCATAGACATATAACCTTGTTGCATACAGCATTAAATTGCACACAAATGATGTGTGTAATGACATGCTCAGCTGAGCGAGGAATACATCAAGAGACAATTGAATTGGTCCAGAAAAATACACAATTACAGGAAACATTACTGACAGACTGCAGGAATGGGAGATGCATGTTACAGGGAACCTCATGAACACAAAACAGATATTACCAAGTTCCTACTGAACTATGGGAAGGAAAGAATAATTTAGAGAAAGCCATTGTTAATTGAGTATCAGTTTGAAATACTACCTAAGTGCAGGTCTGTGCATATAGATCTAATTCTGACAGCGCATGAAAGTCAAGAAAAAGCAGCAGCAGTCTTTTCTAGACAGCTCTGGTTTGGCAGTCTGTCAGCATTTCCATGAGATCTTACAGGTAAAGGCCAAGAAGGCAGGGAATTGCTGACAGTTTAACACTGTAAGACCAACAAATAAGAGTCAAATGATGATAAGACAGGTGCAATGTATACGGCAAGTCCCCAAGTGCCCCTTATTTCACCTTACAAAGGGCTTTCCCAGTCTCTCATATTTAGTACTTTCTCCACAGTCCACACCCTGTACTCTCTCCCTCTCTCTCACACTAACACACACAATTACTTCCCTCTATTCATTCACTCCGCTATCCTCCGCTCCTCTGGCTGTAATGAGCTCTCCACTCTAGCCCAGGAGGCTCTAACTGAGGTCTTCAAAACGCAGATATTTTAAAGGTGGTAAGGACAGGTAAGAGTCATTCTTTTGTGGTTCCATTGTGGAGCAGGAGGGGGAGAAAGCTAGAGTTCAGCTGTGCTACAACTCTGAAAGACCATGCACCATGGACTGATTCCCGTCTTCTGTTTGCAAAAATGAGAGTGGACCTTGTAAAAAGGCTCTGATTGCAATAATTACAACTGAACTTAATGAGAAGAATCTTTTAGCATTTTAACAGCTTCCCCTTTACTCAAACTATAAAATGGGTCACCAGACGGAGAGAGGTGCCTGCATGTTGTGTTACGCTGCTGTGCATTTCCAATACATTATAGCAGTGATCACTCTGAAATGACTGCAATTAGTCAAATGTCAGGCTTGGTTTGTGCACTCATGGTGGCTCACTGACAAAGTAGCTCAGAGGTATGTCAAAAGATTAATAGCTGTGGGATTTTATTAAATAAGGTGCTAGAAGGAAACTGAAGGAATAAACAAAATTAATTACAACTTCTGTGCTTTCCTGTAAGTTTAGTCCATAATTAAGCAAACAGAACAGAAAAAAAAAAATCTTACCAGGCTCAGCCAATTACTTTGTTGGCATGCCATACTTTATAGTCATAACTCACTAAAGCTCATTGCTACTCTTATAATACCATGCAATTATTGTTATATTTACTGGACAAAAAACCTAGTTACTGTTAGATTACAAAGGTGAACGAAACACATGAAACACTAAAAATACCCAACTTTTCTTGAGCTGTAAAATTGGATGGGTCTTAGCATTCATCCTGCTACTTCTATCAGCAAGTCACATCATCAATAAACACCAGTGAGCCGGTTCCAGTGGCAGCAATACATGCCATAACATTGCCTCCCCCATGTTTAATGATGAGGTTTTATGTTATGAGGTTGTACTTCAGATCACGAACTGTTCCAAACCCTAACCCTTTCCTTTAATTCATACTTTTCTATTCCCATCATTTGGGTACAAGGTGATCTTGGTTTCATCTGTACAAAGATTTTATCCCCCCCCCTCCCCGAACCTTTTGATGTTTTTCAGCAAAGTCTAATTTGCCCTTCCTGTTCTTGAGTCTAACCAGTGGTTTGCAACTTGTAAACCTTCTGCATTTACATAAATGACTGCTTCTCTTGATTGCAGACTTTGAAAATGAAACACACATCTTCTTGATAATTTTTTTGTCTTGACTAGATTTACTGAAGGATTTTTCTTGACCGAGGATAGAATTGTGCAATCCATTTTAGCTGTCTCCTGTGCTCTTTTGGCTAAGTTGTTGTTAATGAGCTGGCCAGTGCATTCCCTGTTTTACCAGATTGCTGATTTAGCCATTTCGAATGTTTTTGCTATAGCTCAGACAGGTTTCGTTTTAGTTTTCAGACTAATGATAACTATTTGCAATCACTTGCATTAGCAGCTTTCATCGATGTCATATTCAAAATTCCAGTCAACAGCTACCATGTGCAAGTTCAAAACTTAGAATGAACTCTGAATAATAAGAGAATATGATTCACATAAAATTGCTTGCCAGTTAAATGCCCTACTATTTTTGAGCTTTGTTAAATGGCTTTAATTCCAAAGTAGTTCATGCAAATCTTTAGTTAAACCTCCTGAATTAAAGATGAAAGTCTGCATTTCAATCAGTGTCCATTTCAATATCTTGATTGTATGACTGCTAGCATACTGCTAGCATACAGAGTCAAAATTAATAAAAAATGAATTATGTTTAAAATACATCTGGGCCTAATTATAGATACTAATTTGAAATTATTAAATAATTTAAATGTTATACATTTAAAAGAAATGTTAAGCAAAGTGGAATAAGGGATGTAGTACAATTGGTGATCTGCCAAGCTGCATCATAAACAAAGATCTACTGCTTTTCTATTAAAATTGATCCTAAGGAAGCAATAGGCTTGTAATGCAACTTGGATAAAAAGCAATCAGTCGGAAGTTTGAAGTTATGGCATCTTGGCCTTGTCCAGCTGGCCAATCAATGTTCTCTTTTGCTTGTGTCCTCAATGCATCACCATGGACTATAAAGCCTTAGAAAGCCCAGCTGTAAAATAGCTGTGTGGGCCCTTTGCTGGCCTGGTGTTTGGCAATCTGGCATGAGTTTCTGGCATCCTTGCAGTCAAACCAGGACATTAAGAGCATGTAAAATGTAAATCTTGCAGCTGACAGACTTATCTCTGCTGTCTCCAGACTGAATTTACCACCTTGCACAAAGCTATAAAAAGCTAGCTGTATCAACATCTTATTCCCAAGGAAAATTTACAAATTATGAATACCTTTTGCAAATGCTAGTAGTGGCTGCTCTGTAGGTTTGAGCACCATCTATATTTTCATACATTCATATCTAAATGACATTTCACCAGGGTATATAGTGGCAAAAATAAAATAAAATAAGAGTAAAGAGAAAAAGTAAAAGCTGAGATACTGATTGGTTTTATGCACTGCTCAGCTGATATTAGTTCACTTATGTTCACTCGTTGCTATAGATGAACAAGGTAAAGCCTTATTGGTGATCCCCTGATGGTACAGCCTGTTACTTTGTTTTCAAGCTTGATCCAAGGTGGATATTTCAACATTATTTCTGATCTGAATCTGATTTACAGAGTCTCCTGATCTGAAAACGTGTTGTTATTATCCAACTCCTGCTCAGTATAGCAACATTTGTAGCACAAATCCTGACATAATAAGCATCCTGAGACTACTGAAGGAACTAATGATACTTCCTACTGCAATAGATAGGGCAGAAGTGGCCTGACCAGATATGATATGCAAATGCTGGTGCTAACAAATAGTTTTTACATTAATCCTAAAATACTCCAAAAACGGGTCAGAGGTCTTTTTTTCTGTTTCATGAGTCCTGTTATCTTGTCCATACCATTCACAGTTTAATACCCGCATTGCACTATAATGAATCACTTCAATACAGCACCTTAGCTAATCAGTTTCAACTATGAGCTAAATTAGCTAAACCCTGTTATGCAGTAATAACTCTCAAAAGGTTTCTACCCCCAATACTACAGTTCAGCAAATGTGCATAAGACAAGTCTTCCATAAAGACAAAAGTTCTAGTCTGAATTTACAGTTAGGTCCAGATGTTTTTGGACAAGGACACATTTTTTTTTGTAATTTTGCCTCTACCACTACCACACTGGATTTTAAACAATCAATATGTGATGGAACAGCAGACTTTTTGTTCAGTCTTTGGTACTTCAACCACATTTAAAAATCACAGTGGTTGAATTAAAAAAAAAAACTGAATTATCAGTCAAGCAAATATTAAACTGTATATAGGTATAACTTATGTTGTCATAATAAATAGGCACAGGAAAACACATTCTTTAGAAATAAAAAAGAAATTTAAGGCGCATCCAGCTACAGTTCATTTTAATACAAACAAAAACTGAACCAATAACAATGTAGAACTAGTTCAAAATCTAACTTCGCAATGTCATTGAGTGCATAATATCTTTCCTCATACAAAGCAGATTACACCCACTAAACTTTGTATGCAAAATATGTAGCTATTTTGGAAAATACACCACTGACCACAATTTATATTTTTTGTCACATGACTTTTTAAAAGCAACAACTTTCTTTAATTACGGGATTTATATGACAGCCGATTGTGTTGATAATGTTGCACCACATCATGTTTGTCACAGCCATTGGCCTATTAGTATTGCAATTAAAAACACAATGCTCCAGGCACTGTAAGAGAAACTGTCAAATAATGAATGTGGTAGCTGCTAACTTTTAATGAGGGGCAGACAAATTATTCACAGTATGATACACACACAACACTTGTCTTGATTTTGTTTCTTACACACATACTGGCATACTTCAGTGTTAACATGGTTATCCAATACGAACCTTGAACATCTAGATACTGTACTCTTTATCAATTTATTTGACAGAAATCCTTTGGGGGGAAAACAGTGCTATATTCCCAATGCTCTGACTTACAGTAAAAGTTTTGAAAAAGAGCAGTGAAAGCTGAAAGGTGTTAAGCCATCTAATGTTATTACTCTTTTTTTTTTGCTAGCAGCTGCTTTACACATTTCAAAACAAACAAACAAACAAAAAACTGCTTGAAAAACTCTAAAGAAGTTTTTTAAAAGATTTTTTTTAAAAGTGTCAAGTATTGTATCTTCATACTTTTTTCACCTGTTCAGCTGATATCGGTCTTCTTATTTCCACTACAGTTTCCATTATAGATTATGATAGGCTGGATAATTCTTTACCATACAGTAAGAACATTTACCACAATTTTATTACAATTAGCATTATAGTGGGTAGAGTTACATTAATTTAGTGTAACACTTAACTGTCACATGAACTTTTAAGCCACAAATAACGTGCAAATAACATGAACTCATCCAGACTGACAGGTAACTCACTAATTTGGCTCTTGGTGATCAGAGTATCTTAAAGAAAAAATCTGCAGCATATTTCTTCACAATTCTTTTAGTGTAATTAATAAATTGATAGACTACACAGAGGATACACACAGAACAGACCATACAATATGGTCTTGTGTATGTGTGTGTATAAATAACTTTTTTTAGGCTATATCATTTAAACAGTATAAAATAACTGAGAACCTCAGTAGCCTCAACTTCAAAGACTATTTAAGTCTTAAATGTATTTATAAAATACAGTGGCTTGCAAAAGTATTCGGCCCCCTTGAACTTTTCCACATTTTGTCACATTACAGCCACAAACATGAATCAATTTTATTGGAATTCCACGTGAAAGACCAATACAAAGTGGTGTACACGTGAGAAGTGGAACGAAAATCATACATGATTCCAAACATTTTTTACAAATAAATAACTGAAAAGTGGGGTGTGCGTAATTATTCAGCCCCCTGAGTCAATACTTTGTAGAACCACCTTTTGCTGCAATTACAGCTGCCAGTCTTTTAGGGTATGTCTCTACCAGCTTTGCACATCCACAGACTGAAATTCAGACTCCAAGAGGTTTTCTTCCAAGATTGCCCTGTATTTGGCTCCATCCATCTTCCCATCAACTCTGACCAGCTTCCCTGTCCCTGCTGAAGAGAAGCACCCCCAGAGCATGATGCTGCCACCACCATATTTGACAGTGGGGAAGGTGTGTTCAGAGTGATGTGCAGTGTTAGTTTTCCGCCACACATAGCGTTTTGCATTTTGGCCAAA
>VVHJ01023032.1:2591-27100 GCA_015107715.1 Tylochromis polylepis
CAGCTGCTGATCATGAGGCTCTGCTCAAGGGTGGAGAAGGGGGAGGGATAAAAAGCCTGTAGCTCATTTTGCCCTTGGATTATAAACCTGCGGGGACACCATGGAAAGCCTATGCTTGTCCCTCGAAGCTTCAATCCTGTGCAGAATACATATGGAGAGAAGTGTAGCTTTTTTCTGTGAAAAATTAGGTAAACCATCACCACCTTAAACAGAATGACCGTTGACTTCTCAAACTGCAAAGAAAAGCTCAGTCCATTTACAGTACCATAAGTGTTACTATTATTTTAATATTATTATTTCTGGCATTTTTGCCTTTATTGGGTAGTGAAGCAGTGCAGATAGATAGAAAAGTGGGGCGAGAGAAAGGGAAGACATGCAGAAAAAGGGCCACAGGACAGACTTGAATCCATCTGCTCAGCCACCCATAAATATTACTATTTTTGAGTAATAAGCACAGTGACGTTAAAAAAAAAAAAAAAAAAAAAAGGTTTTAGAGGACTTTATGCTGTCCTGTAGAAAAAGGTAAGTACAGCCCATGATTCATGTAAAGCCACTTTTGGCAGCACTAACTTGAAGTAACTGTTTTCTGGATGACTCCATCAGTTTCTCACATCATTGTGGAGGAATTATGGTCCACACTTTTTTCCAACATTGCTTCAGTTCAGGTTTGCACTTTGACTTGGCCTGACTGGAATCATTGTCTTCCTGCATGACCCATTTTCCACCAAGCTTTAGGTGTCAGACCTCACTTTTGACTCTAGAATGCTTTGGTATACAGAGACATTCAATGACTGCAAGGTGCCCGGGTCCTTTGGCTGTAAAATGAACCCAAATCACCACCCCTCCACTACAGTGATTGATAGTTGGTATGAACCGTTTGTACTGATATGCTGTGTTTGGTATTCATCAAATTTAGCGCTGTGTGTTGTGGCCTTACATCTCTACTTTGGTCCAATATGCCCAAAGGACATTGGTCCAGAGGTCTTGTGGTTTGTTCAGATGCAACTTTGCAAAACTAAGCTCTGCTGCCATGTTCTTTTTACAGAGAAGAGGCTTTCCCCTGGAAACACTTCCAAAACAATCCATACTTGTTCAGCCATTTTCTAATTGTACTGTCATGAACTTTAACATTTAACATGCGGTTGTAAACCTGTTCACTGTTATTTTCAATAAATTTGACTCCCAAAATTAATTTGACTCTTTGCGTCACACATTGTCTTGTGGGCAAATTTAGTATTTTCATGTCGTTGTAAAGGTCATCCCATGACTACAAATGAAAATTAATGAAAGCACAATAAGGACCACGTATGTCCTGGGGTGCTGGGCATTCATCATGGGAGTGCCAGTGAAGGTCAGAAAATTAATTGGAACTTGGGATGCCAGCACATTAGAAACTAACGGCAATACCAAAGACAATTTGGCTTGAGTTGATTATGAAGGCTGCTATGTATGCAGTGTTGTCTCAGTCTCAGCAGTACTAAAGATTCAAAATTACTACTGTACAAACTGACTGAATTTGAATTACACTTCAGAACCATTCTAGATTTTTTTAAAATGCTATTGAGACTTGAGACAGTCAAACCCAACACATATTTTGTATTTTGTGCATAATTAAGTCACCAAGTGTAGTGATAGTTGACAAAGAAAGCGTTTCAGCTGTTTACTCCTACATAAAGAACACGGGGCTCATTCTGGTTGCTTTTTGGCTCAGTCACGTCAGAGTCACAAGGAATCGCAGCCTCCACCAAAAATCGGTGGATGCTCAGTGATTGCACTTTTTTTTTTTTTTGCATTCAGTAACCAATTGAAGAGAAAGTAGTTGAGTCGACCAACTGGTCTCCCAAAAGGTTGCATGTGGTTGCATGTGCAATACCCTAAATCTCTGGGTGAAAAGGTGACTTTTGCTTCAAGCCTTATGTAAATGAGCTGTTTGCTAAATGATTTTTGTTAAAAGGGTTGGCATAACAAGCATGTACTTAAAGCTAATCAAAGGTATTAGCTTATCTCGTGTTTTTTCTTCTGTATTCATTGAGAGATTTGAATGCTAATCAATAACCAACAATAAACAGGAAACAGGATAGAGGTCACCTTTTGGGGGGCACCCTGTCTCCAAGCAATCACAGTCCAACTTGGACAGACTGCAATCACTCTCGGGCATATTGGCAAAACTTTGCAAATAACTGCCAATCTAATTTATAAACATAGACAAATGACCAAGGCGTTGCAATCAGTAAGCATCTGTCTGTCTGTCTGTCAGCCTCTCTGCCAAGCGTCTCTTGGCAGTAGAGGACTCAGCTCAACTGGTTACCAACTGCTTAAAATCCTGATACTATATAAAAGCAAGATTACCAAGCTCCTATGTCATTTACTGTTAAATCACTTTGCACTTGCTGCCTTCATTAGCACGTGCAAACTGATACTACATCACTCATTAAGCAGGTGAACAGAAGATAAACTGCTGTATCTGTTTACAGTGCAGACTTCATCAATAAAAAGATCAGCAAAGAGTATCTGTAACTGCAATTAGTTTTACTAGCAATCTACAGTAGCTGCTTATCTTGGCTCCTGGTTGTGTCAAAGGCGAGACATTGAATATTTCATGCCTGCTTCACAATAACACCCACTTTGTGATCTGGTATGTGTTAATGTACAACAGCAGGATAGGTAAACAGTAGTTTTTGCATTAGCAGTATCAGAGCAAACAGTGAGGATAATGATAATGATAAAGTTTCATGGCATATGTGCATCAGAGGTCTAAGTTAGAGTTTTCATTTTGATGGAAAGTAGAATACAGTGAAGAATAAGAATAACTTCACTGATCCCAGAGGAAAATGTCATATGTAATAGCTCACCTACTATTTATATAAAAACTGAAAAACCTATAAAGTTATTTATAGAGTTATTCATGGCTTCTAATGTTTTTAACAAGCATCTTTCCACCATCTCCCCCAGTGTGTCCAATCTGGCTCCAGTTACAGAGTGTGCATTCCTCACTAACTTGTGCAGTTTCATTGTTTTTGATGCTGCCTCAATCGAACATCTTCAACTTTTCACTGCAAATGTCAAGAGACCTTAGTTTTCTTGACAAAAAGAGGCAACTCTGCCCCTTTCTGTCATAATGTAATTTTGCCTGACCAACCAAACAGAAGTTTTCTTAACCACTTGCCCAGGATTGCAGGGGGCTAGATCCTATCCCAGCTGTCATAGGTTAAGAGGTGGCCAGTCTGTCACAGGTCTACCACAGACAACCAATCATTAACACACGTTCATACCTGCAGCCAACTGTTGAATTCAAACTGAGGATTTTCTTGCTGTCTGGCACTGACTCCACACCTGTCATTTTAACTCTAATTTTTATTTTGAAAATGACTGAGGGAACATTTCTCCCATGCAAATATTCAGTAGTCACCAAACGCCTTCAAACATGGGACTTTCTGACGCTGAAATTTTTGATGGATTCCATGATATATGTTTGATGTTATCTCTGATGTAATCCAAGGAGCTTGTAAAGAAAAGTGACTGGACTTCATTAAACTGGCCTTTTTTTTTTTTACCATGACTTGGATGATTGAGAACCTACAGTGACATATTTCTGATGTTCAAATTTCTAATTTAGTCCATTTTGGTTGCTTACATTGAAAATCTTAGCATCTTGAACTCTATAAGCTCTGCCTCTGGTCTTTCTATTAGTGCCACCATCTCAAAACATGCATCACAGCAGGTCTCACTACCATCTTGTTAAGCTCTTTCCCTCTTGCTGCCATCCTTCTATCTCAAGTCACCCCTGACACTCGCGTCCACCCACTCCTTCCTGCTTGCAAACTGTTTCTTTTCAATTCAATTCAATTTTATTTATATAGCGCCAAATCACAACAATAGTCGCCTCAAGGTGCTTTATATTGTACAGTAGATTTGAGTAAACTCAAAACAGCAGCTTTATTGCTGGAAAAATTCAAACAACAAATACAGCAAACTAAACTGGAAATTAGATAATAAACCAGGAACAGAACACTAGGAGCACAGCAGAACCACACCACAATGAAGGTGTATAATGGTACAACACAACAACAAACAGAGGACACCACAGGGCTTAAATACACAGGGAGTAACGAGGGAACTAGACACAGGAGGAGAGCACAGCTGGGAGCAATCAAACATAACGAGATAAAGGGAAAGCAAAACCAACATACTGAACACAGGACAAGGACTATCAAAATAAAACAGGAAGCATGAAACAGACACAGACTTGACACTGAGATGTGGAAACATGACAGACTCAAGAACAGAGGATACATGAAACACAGAGGCAAAAGTAACTAGACGTGGAACACAGGGAAGACACAGAAACAGAACAGAAACCTAGAAACTAGGACCTATAAATATAACACAAGCAGAAAACAATAATTCAAAGAATATAACTTAAACCAAAATTACACATACTGGGTCACAGACCCAACACCATGACACATGCATTCTGTCTCGCTCCTACTGACTTCCATTCCTCTTCTCTCCAAAGTCTCCACCTTTTCAGACTCTCTCTTTTACCTGCTCCCTACTCTCACTACAGATCACAATGTTGTCTGCAAACATTATAGTTCATGGAATCTCTAGCTTGACCTTGTCTGTCAACCTGTCCATCAGCACTACACACACCCTGTGAAGTCTTTGCCACCTACAAGGAAAGCAGCCATGTTCAGAAACATACTCTACATACGTTGGACTTTCTACCCTTGTAAACTAAAGAACTGCAGCATGAACATGCAGATCAAACCCATGTACAGGCATCTTCAAGTATTACCAAAGGCTTATTTTCTCTAGCATTTTTCAAGTTATCGTGGTTCTCATGTTGTGCATGACTCTAAAGAAACAAAAAGTTATTACCTACCACAAAGTACTCAGTGTAAGAAAGAAAAAGTGACCTCTTCATAATCTCAAAATGCCACAGTTCCTGTATTTCACAGATCCCTGCACATGTTTGCTTCTAGGCATTCCTACAGTGGGAAACAGACTGCAGCACCCACTGCTACCATCTGCCAGTCTGCACTGGCCTGACACGGGTTAGCAGGTTTTCACATTATGCAGAAGCTCGCAAGATTCATCTGCTTCCATATAGGAAAAAAAATAAAACAGGATAAATTACTGAAGTGATCAACTGAAACTACCTTGGCAGTTTTCATAGACAAAACTTCTATGAATAAATGGAAAAAAAAAGTTTTCTCCAAGTCATTCACAAAACTTATCATGAGGCGTGCTCGATCACAGCAACACTGATTGTGTATAAGGGTGTGTGTGTGTGGATGTGTGTTTGTGTGGCAGAAACTATCAGCCATAAGAACACAGGTATGTGGTTATGCGGTGTTCAGATCTTTGGGAAAGAAAATGTCTGTCAATTAAAACAAAGTCACTAAAGGTAATTGGTTTAGACTGATGACAGTATGGTATCTCAATTAAGTGTCTGACATCTTTGATAAAGATAATGATAGTCATATATAATTTCATTACTA
Organism: Tylochromis polylepis; assembly: GCA_015107715.1. Taxonomy (NCBI): domain Eukaryota; kingdom Metazoa; phylum Chordata; class Actinopteri; order Cichliformes; family Cichlidae; genus Tylochromis; species Tylochromis polylepis. The sequence continues at coordinate 8,096 of VVHJ01023032.1, forward strand.
CAGATAAAACAGATTGCCATTACCATAATTAATATGCAGCACCAAACCTAAACAGAGTAATTCAAGGACAGCTTTGGGGGTTGTTTGTAAAAGTAACCAGAAACAAACATTTCAAATATATGCACTCATGTATAAAAGGAACTAAAACTTTGAAATTGAAGGTTATATGTATCAGAACATGATGAAAATAAATCACCTGGACCTTACCTTACCAGGTTCTAAAATTATTTAATTAAAACCTGGGATGAAGAACACACAATTCATCAGACCATGTCATTACTTATTTAACAAAAACTCAAACTGCAGAAGCAGTATGTGAAAAGTATACCCCCGAGATTCAGCAATAATTTCAAGTAACTGTTTTCTGAGTGCCTTCATCAGTCTCTCACATCGTTGTGGAGGAATTTTGGCCCACTCTTCTTTATAGTGTTGCTTTAATCCATTGAAATTCACAGGTATTGGTTTATGCACAGCTCTTTTAAGGTCCCCCCACATAATTTCAATCAGACTGAGGTCTGGATTTGCTGCTGTGATTGGGATCATTGTCCTGTTACATGACTCAATTTGGACTAAGAGTTAGTGGTCAGACAGTTCCTGTGACTGTGGCAGTTATGCAAGTATGAGGCACATTGTTTGGAAAGGGTCTTATAAGCCTTCCCAGATTGATGGGCAGCAAATATCTTTGATGATGTCTTTTCTCCTTGGCATTGTGTTAACATGCCTGGATGCTCCAGGACTGAAAACTGCTAAAACATCTGCTTTTATAGAGCTGCAGACACTTGCAACTGATCAACTGATTAATTGACCAATTAATCAAACACATTTCACTAGCAGCACCTGGCTGCTACTTACCTTTTTATTACCTATAGAAGCAGTAAGGGTAAGCTAGTTTTTGACACACTGATTCTGTATTTGTCATAGTCTTTGTTAAATAAACACTAACACTGTGTAATATGTCATCTGAGGTTGCATTGACCTAATTTTAAGATCTGCTTGAGACCAGATTATTATTTTTTTATTATGTCCTAATATGTAAAACCTTATAGACAGTGTACTTTCTTTCTCACATAATTGTATATTGTTAATGTGATGACATATGACGCTGTGTGTATATTTAGCATAGCTAAGCATAGCTATTGGAATGCTTTATTAAGAGCTAAGATTTATTAAGATCTGTTTGATTTAATGGTTTGATTCTTAGGTCTAATAGTCTAAAGCCAAATGATATATACACTGATTTAAAACACAGAAACAAGCAGTAGACAGTAAATGTTTATGCTGGGCCAATGTTGATTGCTTTATTTAAGCAGTTTGGGGTTTTTATTTGTTATTTTACACTGCAAAATGGCACACAAAATGCAGCAATACATAAACAAGAAACAGAGGCTTGAAGCGGCATGCTTTATGTGGAATTTTGCTTTCACATAGGACAAAAATGCCAACAAGTGAAAATTGATAAAAGTCAGAAAGACAGGAGACCAAATCATGTGTCACTCAGATGAGAATTAGAGGTGTCACAAACTGTTCATTCTTTGACAGACACTAACTACCAGAGAAAATCAGTTTAACCATTTCCTGACAGGAGAGTGTGTGAGCATGAGGCTGAAACATTAGATGCACTTAAAACAAATGTGGACAATCTAAACATAGGTGAGATTTACATCTTACAATTCTCACTTTTAATGTGAGAAAACTCTCAAAGAGAAAACCTCAAAGGCAAGCCAAATGTGATGAAGACTAAGGCTTCACTCACACAGGCCTAGATACAGATTACCAACCCCTATCAACATCCTTTCACAAGAAAAAAAAAAGTCTAAAATTGCAAGAAGGTTTTTGTTTCAGCACCATATACCTTTTTGCAACCAATTTCGCATTAGCAACTGCCAGCAAGTACTTACCAACCTGAATACACACCTATCAGTTGCCAGGGTATCACTGACTAGTCTTTAGGCCAGAGGGACTGGGCTCTAAGTAAGTAGTTTTGGAGTGGCATTGCCATCAATGTTGCAGTCACTCTCTTTTAGCTCAGTTTTTGGTCTCTACCAGTTCCTGAGGAAAATACAGTTATATTTAAACAATTTGTTGCTAATTGCATCTAGCTGCAGATAGGGTAAGTTGCATAGTTAACGATGAGCTGAAACTTTCTTTTAGGCTCTGAGAGCTGGAGATTTGGGTGCTAATGAGAAACCATTTTCCCACTGTCATGCTGCCTTTTGATACAAGGATTACTTTTTTAAAAAAAGTTGCTTAAAAACTATTTTGTGCTGTTAGAGAATTAAAAGTTTTACTTATGTTCATACTGTGACACTCTTTAGAAAGTATTCTGTTAAGGTTAATTATGTATGTGTCACACTGCTCTCATTGGTTGCTGTGCCACCCATTAATACCATGTTTGTGATTGTCATTAGCAGTTAGACTGAGTAGCCTTCTATGTCTTATGTTGACATCGCTTCCCAGCAGCTGCTGATTGATCATCAACACTGACCTCAGTCTACACTAAGACCTTTGGGACCCTCATCAGGACAGCGTGTGAAACAGAAATAATATATTTTGACTTGGCTGGAGAGACTAAAGGCCCCTAGATGATCCAATCTGTCATTTTATCAGCCCCTGTCCAGCCTGCAGCCGCTGCAGCCGCCAATGCATCAATCACATCACACTCCCTCCCCATCAATATAAATGCAAATCACACAATCTGGTATTGCTGTGTAGATTATGACTTAGCAACAGACTGTCTGTGCAAAATGATGCTGTGAAAGGTCACCAGCTCATTAAGTTCGGGTGATCTCCAAGACTGGTACACGGACTAGAAGGGGATGAGCTGATTCGTCTGTACACTGTAAAGAGCAGCAGTATTGCCGATTTAAGATATGCAGAGCTGGGACTGTTGCATGTGGCAGCAGCTGTATGATGTTTCAAATCATTTTCAGAAAGGTAAACCCACCCTGGATATCTATGTGACCTTTTGTCATTTGATGCTGTTTATGCCCACTGGAAATTTCATATATTTTCCATCTTTTTTTCCTGGACTTCCTGAACTTTCTTCTGACTTCTCAAGTTGACAAGAGATGATTTATTACCTTTGAGATAATTGTAAAATTTAGATAGAAGCCAAAATGTTGAGAGTTCAGTTAAACTAGGGTCGAATTTCTGTGTGTATGTTAAGTAACACATGATTTAAATGGCCAATAACTGAAAATCCCCACTGGCCAGAGCAACAAATTACTGTCTCATGACATGAATGTGCTTTGGACTGGCTTCTTAATGATAAAGCAACACAAAATGGCACAGAAGGATGACACTACCGGAAATTATATTTTATTTTTAATGAAAAAAGTCAGCATTCATCCTACAGCATGACAAATTGACCACTCTGCACTCTGAACACTTCTGAAACAAAAGGGGGTCAAAAGTTATTTTGCACAAACATTTCTACTTCAGGCAAGAAATATCCATCAACTGTTGTATACACTCCCTTAAAACTTTGCACATTTATGTTCCCCTTGCGGATGAAATGAAATTATTTTTAGATTTTAGTCACTGCTGTTTGTTTTGCAAAATTTAGAGCTTACTAAAGATGTTGACATGACAACACAGAAAATTAAGATGGTGAAAACTGCAAAAGCATTCTGCCCTAAAATTCACTGGTTTCCACCAGTTAAGGACACTCTGTTATGTCCACCGTACTAGTACTAGATTGGACCCCTTTTGCCTTCATCACTTCAGTCACATCCTGCTTGCTACCCTGAGGTGGTCAACACAGAGAAAATGATAAAAATGATGTGTCTTTGTCCAAAAACTTACAGCCTTAACTGCATGGACTGGGACAAATAAATATCCATTAAATATTAGTTTGGTCCTGTTTTTCTTCATTGTGCTTATTTTTGTCAGTGATCATGTGATCAAAAACATTCAAATGAGAGATGCTCTAAACAGGGACACAAACCAGCATCCTGGCAGGTTACTAGTCAACTATTCTAACCTCCAGTCCTCTTCACAACTAAGTTACTCACCCAAGCATAGCAAAGCCCCTCTCCCCAAATAGCTTAAGTCACACATTATATATGGAATTTGCTGCCCTTAGTCTGGGTTCACTGGGCATGACTCAATGCGCTTCCTCTGTTACCACATGAACAGCATGTTTGGAGATAGCTTTTTTTGAATTTCTGGCTGCCCTATATGCCTTTTTGTTCCCATTTCTGTGCCCCACTGCCCCTTCATCTTTCTCATTTTCTTGCCTACTTTTGCTGGTACCAGGGAGATCTGTCGGGCCTGGAAGCCATCACCAATCCTCACTAAGATCTTCCCCAAACTGCGTCAAACATTGTCTGATCATATATGATGTTCTTGTCCCTTCTAGTGAAATGATAGTAAAAATCGAGTGACATGACATTCACTAAACACGTTCAGTTCTATCTGGAGAATGACTGCTTTCCAGTATAATGACCATGTACCTCTATTTCAAACTTCATGAGAAGCATGATCAGCGCATATGATTGGATGTTTGTTCTGTTACATGCACAGAGAAAACAGACACCTCCGCTTTGGACTTAATCTAGTGATGGCTAAACTCCAGCCTCAAACAGTCCATTTAAATTGCAGACCTTTCTCCACTCGAGGGATAATTACCCCCATTATTCTATTGATCAAGTGGCACCTGAAAATCCCTTTAATGTCTTACCCGCTTTGTATTTAGCAGCAGCAACACGCCTCCTGTGATGTATAAGCAAAAAGTTCTTTTTTAAAAAGGGCTAAAATGGCTCTGTGGGCACCGGTTCAACCTCCAGATAAACCAAATGCCCACCTGTGTCAAACTGTGGTGGAGGAACATTAAACCCCTCCTGTTGCTCCTTTGTGCTTGTAAATCCTTGTTCTTTTATCGGTGGAATAAAGCCCCTGGACTATCAGTATAAAACACAAAGAAATAGAAATTATTCCTCAAATGTGAAAGAAGTATGGGTCTTGTTATTCATTCATGACAGCACCTCCTTCACTGCCCATCCCCACAGAGGTTTCAGTGGTGTGGCAGCCACCCTCATTTGTTTTGCAAAGTAATTCAGAGCTATCAGTCGCCAGGCCGATTAATTAGGCAATTGGTCGGAGAGCTGAGGGAGTTTTTCACAGCAAGGTCAGTGGGTGAGGTGTCCGTTATTCTCATCTCCCTCTGAGGTCTATGTAAACATCTTACTACATGTAAGGATTTTAATGCAGGTCATGTTTACATTGGCTACAGCTACTTCATTAGTTTTGGGTAGAAACAAATATAGATTGATTTTTTTAAAATCCAAACGAGGTTAGGTCTTGTTTGCCTACTGATCAGTCCAATCTGATGGCAAGTCTTGTTTGCTTAAATGCAGGGGTGCCTCCAGATTTTTTTTCATAGGGGTGGCCATATGGGGGCCACTAAAAATATTGGGGTGGCACACCAAAAGCAGAATTTTTATTTTAATTTTTATTATGCTGGGAGAATACAGCTGGTGCTGTATCTATATATCCTTTAGAAACACTTAAAATGGACATGAAAAAATCAGAATAGGAACAGCCACTTGTTCAGGGTATCCATCCATGAGATTGAGGATAATCCTGGCTTTACACTCTCTAGCCACTGTGCACACAGAAAGTTGCAGACATGTACGAGTAGCTCCTTTAATACCACATTCTAACAATTTGAAGGATGCACGCACAGACAAGACTATGCAGACAAGCCGAAGCAGTCACAATAAATTGGAGGGCATGTAGATGTCTGCAAAGAGTTCACCCTCTAATGATCAATTTTGCATCACTCTGACCCAAGCAGACCGTTGCATATTTGCAAATGCACACAATGGTGTATGGTGGACTGGTGTTGCTGTGTCTGGCAGTTTGATTTTACAATGTGTATCCATGACTGAATAATTTTGGTTTCTGGACTGTGTCAAAAACTCATGAAACTGAACAGAAATGAACACAAATTATTAGATTCAGTTTCCTGGCTGCTTCAGGCTGTGTTGTCATGATTTATATCAACATACCAAGCGGTTAACAGCACTCAGTTTAAACTCATAGCTCATGGTGGCCTGTAGCACATGACTGCATGAAAAACTGGGGAGAAGTGCTGCAAAATTATTATTTAGTGTGAATAACATGTGCAGATATTATTCTGCATGTCTATTATAAAATGATGCCCACAGACTTCTTTAGAGATAATGTATATAAAAAAAAATTCTCCTCTCGCTCCTGCAGGGAGTCTTTATCCTTCAAGCTCAGGTCCTCTGCTGGTGGCTTGGGAGCTTGAGGGTCCTGCGCAGCATCTTTCCTGCTCCTAGGACTGCGCTCTTCTGGACAGAGATCTCAGATGCTGTTCCTGGGATCTGCCGGAGCCACTTGCCTAGCTTGGGAGTCACTGCCCCTATTGCTCTGATTGTCACTAGGAATACTGTTACCTTCACCCTCCACATCTTCTCAATTTCCACTCTCAGCCCTTGGTATTTCTTGAGCATCTCATGTTCCTTCTTCCTGATGTTGCTGTCATTCGTTATAGCTACATCTATCACTACGGCAGTCTCCCTGTGCTTGTCCACCACTATTATGTCCGGTTGGTAAGCCATCACTACTTTGTTGGTCTGTATCTGAAAGTCCCACAGGACCTTAGCTCGGTTAGCCTCTGTGCTGTCTTTCAGTCGAGCTTTGTCTAGTCACTTTGTAGGATTTCTAGATATATATATATATATCTACATCCAGAAAAAAATATAAATATATATATATATATATATATCCAGAAATGGATGGAAACTCTTTGAAAATCCAGAACTTGGTTAAGAATCATTGCCCTCTTACTTCTTACTGTCTTCTGTATTGAAGCAATCAAATTAATAGCTGCCAGTACACCTGTGGGTATCTATAGTACGTCTTGATGCATGCTCAATCATCCAGGTAAGTAAATCCCCAAAAAGTTGATTCTGTTCATCTGGACGTAGCGTTTTCAGTCACTCATCCAAGTGACGAAATGTTTCTCCCACTGAAAACGTTACGTCCAAATGAACAGAATCAGCTTTTTGGGGTATCTATAATACGTTATTAAAATGACAAAAAAAATCAAACAGAAAAAAGGAACAACTTAATTCATTCCATATTGTAAATACTGGACATTATACAATTTGTTAACATACCCTGAAGCCCCAGGAAACCACTGACAGCTGGCTCTTAATCCCTTTGTTTATATTGAGGCAATTCTCTAACTGACTAACAGTAATTGTCTGTGTTTCTGTGTGACAGTGGAGCTGCAGCATGGATACAGACATATGATCACAATGATCATGTTTTCACTGGTAATAATACAGAATCTGCTATGATTTTTTAAGAATTAGAAAAACACAGGCCTCGTTATAAATAACTATACTGCTCTCTACTGGCTTATGATATAACTGACAATAAATTTTAAAAACAGCTTGAAAATATAATCTATGAACTTGGCAAATAAGTATCTGCAACTTACAAGGATAAGCACAAATCCTTAACATTCTGTTAACAATCTTCTGAAACTGAAATATGCAAAGGGCAACCAAACCCGAAGGAGCAGAGTTTGCTCACTTAAACATCACACCAATGTGTGGGTGGTGCTATTATAGTGATTACAGTTACTACTACTACTGCATCCTAATAGAAGTCACAGACTGTCTGCAATATTAGGCAACGTGTTACTGCTCAGAATACATGATAGAAAATGTAGAAATTACATTTCCTGTTAATCCCCTTCTCAAAATAACAGATTCAGAGCTTTAGGTCCCAGTTTGTTTTTTCAAATTACTTAAATTACTTGTGTGTATGCTTGAGTGTTGCTTCCACGTTCACTTCTCACTTTTAGGGTTGCAGACAGATTTTGGTTTCATTTTGAGTCATTAAAGCAAAGGTGTGAAACATGCAGCCCAGCTTGCCAAAGGTCGCCTGCAGCCCACTGCATAGCACTGCAAAATGTGAAATCTGCGGTTATTTTCTTTTTTTTTTCAGTAAACTTGCCTGCATGATCACATCAGAGCAAAAACAATGGTAACATCAAGCAAAGATCCTTAAACCTATCTTCCCTGTAAAGGCCACCAGAGGGCGAGTCCTCTGCTTGCAAAGATTCAAATTTAGGTACTAATGAGAATACGAAGAGGTATTTAAGGTGGGGTGCATATTCAAAGTACTATGGGAAAAGAAGCTGGGGTCTCTCTACACAGCTTTACTGTTTACTGGATCGAGCTTATTTTTATAATAATGGTATTTCTGCAGTGCTATCCAGCTTCACATGGTTTGATCAGCTCATGCCAAACTTAAAAAAATGGCCTGGATAGAAAGAAAGGATGCAAGGACCAACTTATTTTTCTTTGTCCATTTTATTTTCAGTTCACATTCATGGCAGTAATATCTTCACGCTTTATGTGATGCCAAAAGCTGAACAGCCCTTCTCTGTTACTTCTTCCATAACAGAATAATTGACTGTCTTTGTGTAAAGCCAACACACAGCTGATTATACATGCACTCTGAATTTACCTAAAAAGCTACTTTTAGCTGCTCCTTTATTTACTAGCGGTCACCACAGTTTAATTTGGCAAATTTTTACATCAAATGCTCTCTCTTACACAACACCGAAGGGATCTGTATCTCCTTCCAAAATCAAACTGGGAATCTGTCGCTTGGATCTGTAAATCGTGACATTAAAGCCACTCTGACTTCACCTAACAAGTTTAATTCATTTCTTCCCTCCTTTCAGAACTACAGTGGAGTAATTTCTCCCCTTTAAGTGAAGCTGAAACTGATGTCCTTTCAACCACTGCACTGAATTTTCACTTGACCCTTTCCATTCTAGTTTTGGAAGGTAGAAACATTCTCCCTGTGGCATTAATACTGACCGATGTAGAAAACAAATGAAAGCAATAAAAAGCCCCACCCCCCTTTCTTTCTATTAGGGCACAGATTTATCAGAAAAAGCCATCCTCAACACTACAATATAAATGTATTTGCCCCCTTCCTGATTTCTGCAATAAAGCATTTGTGATAACTTTGGAGGGTTTTTTGATCATGTATGGCCTGTTTAAGGTCATGCCAAAGCATCTCAATTGGATTGAAGTCCAGACTTTGACTAGGTCACTCAGACCTTGTTGTTTTTTTTTGTTTGTTTGTTTGTTTGAGGTTTTTTTTTTTTAGGCATTCAGAGGAGCACTTGGTGGTGTGTTTTGGATCATTGTTCTGCTGCATAACCCAACTGCTCCCAAGCTTCGGGGCATGAACTGATGGCTGGACATCATACAGCGAGTAATCCAGGCCCTGAAGCAGCAAAGCAGCCCCAGACTATCACACTACCACTGCTATGTTTGAATATTTTTATGATGTTCATTTTATGAAATACTGTATTGGTTTTATGCCAAATATAACGGGACTCAACGCTTCCACATAGTTCAACTTTTGTCTTGTAAGTCCACAGAATATTTTCCCCAAAGTTTTGGGGATCATTAAGATGTTTTTTTGGCAAATGTGAGACGTGCCTTTGTGTTCTTTTTGGTCAGCAGTGGTTTTTGCTTTGGAGATCCCCCATGGATGCCATTTTAGCCCAGTGTCTTTCTTCTTGTTGACTTATGAAGTCTAACCTTAACTGAGACAAAATAAGCCTCAAGTTCTTTAGATGTTGTTCTGGGTTTTGTTGTGACCTATGGATTAGTCATCGATGCACTGTTGTAGTAGTTTTGGGTGGCCAGCCACTCCTGAGAAGGTTCACTACTGTTCCAAGTTTTCTCCTTTTGTGGATCGTGATTCTCACTGTCATTCACTGGAGTCATAAATCCTTAGAAATGGCCTTGTAATTCTTCCCAGACTCGTAGATGTTGTTTTTCAACTGTTTCTTTAGATCCTGGTTCTGATGTGTTGCTTTTTTGACCTCTTTTAGCCTGCTTCACTTTGTCAGACAGGTTGTATTTAAGTGATTTACTTATTCAATGCGTGTGGCAGTAATCAGACCTGGGTGTGACAAATGAAACTGACCTTTGAAGCTTTCCAAAAAATGTGGTTGAGTACACGACTTATGGCCAGGTACATTTGGAAATCTTTTTTCTCTTCAAAAATGAGCTCATCATTTTAAAAAACAGCAAATGTAAATGTGACAAATATATATAAAAAAAAACACGCAAAAAAATTAGGAATAAGGCAAGTAGTAGTACAGAGTTGTTCTCATCTTCTGCCTTTGTGCTTTTGACTTCACTATCTTCACTTTGCAAAAGTGCTGTTAAACTTGTCAGCTCCTGGCAAAACAAGACATCCTTAATTCCTGAGAAACATGACCAGTTCTCTTTCTCTGTGGCCTCACCCATACTAATCTTATCAGTCACCTACAGTCACACTCCAGGCACACAACGTCTATCCACAGCGCTGCACACAGCACAAGACGTCTACAGTCTAGGGAGATGTACTGGCTTACTGTGATGAAGATAAGCTTCGAAAACATGAAAGTGAAGTTTTCCATCACCGCATTTGAATATTCATCTTGGTGTGTTTGAGTTGGTGCCCAGTCTAAATGTAAATCTTAAAAACAAAAAATAAAAAAACAAAGAAAATTTTTAGAAAGCTCAGGACAAGAGGAAAAATGTGAAAATGAATAATCTTTACCACGAAGAGTCTTTATAACTGGTTGAAATGATGTTTGGAGAATATTTTGTGCTATAATGCAATTGCTCCCCTTTGATATGTCAAAAAATACAATTACACTCCACCGTAGATAAAAGGATGGTATTATTTGTAAGTAATATTTTTTTATGTTCAGTATAATCAGTTATTAGTTTAAATTATTATCCTTTTAAATTAACAAGTAATGCTGGATCTGCATTATTTTGTGTCACCAACACCGCAAAATAAATTAAATTGGCACGCCGGTGTAGACTCACAACAGGCAGTTAACCAACAGTTTCAGTTCAAGTTCTTGAACCATTTTCAGGGAAACGGAAACCTTTTCCAGAGAATCGCACAGCCAAACCTGTGAACTTGAGCAAGCTGTTCAAGAGAGATTAAAACAAAACACTGATTTAAATAACTACACATCTAATCAGATGCCACCTTAGTGGCACTTTTAATTTGAAAATATTCTGTGTTTATGATTGTATTTTATTTTAATTATATTTTAATACTTTTAAACTCCACACAAAATATTTCATATCATGTATATAAATGAACAAACTCTTAATGAGCTACATTTATGGGTGCTAATTTTATTTTTTACTTGATATCAGACTTGTACTACAGCTCAGCTATTCTAGTACAGCTACTGTGGTATTGCAGCTAGTGTAGTGCCCACTTAAAAGTACCCGACACCTATCTCCCACATCTTTACACCCAAACTGTCTTTGATGCCACTTCATTTTAATTCAACATAAGTCAAGTGTTAAATTTATACCAATGATAGCTGAGATAGAAGTAGACTACCCATGTCATCATTGTTCAGGTGAAGGCGTACGTGAGCTAAACGTGATTACGTATATTCAGATCTTTTCCAGTGTTCCATATCAGAGAAAAAAGAATCAAAGGAAACTGCATTGCAATAAATGCTGCCAAATTTGCAGTAATAATATCTCTTGCAGAGATTTGTGTGCTGGTATTTTTATTGCAATAAAAACATTTGCATTTGGAGTACAAAGAACATTGGATTTAAATTCAAATTGATTCAGTTTCTGGAGCTCGTTGGAAGATACAGAAGCGGTATGTATTCATTCATTCAAAAGAATGAATGAATTAGATATCCTGAGAAAATGTTACATTCTCTGAAAGGGTTTTTTCTTTTTATAAATGAAGTGTTCTTTGAATTTCCAAGATAACTGTATCTGATATATTTTGGGGGGTCAAAGAATATAAAAATCAAATAACTTTAAGGAAGTCTCCTTTCTTTTATTAGGTTAAACATGCCAGGAGCATAATGATATTTTAATTGTTAGTTCATATCTAATTGCATGTTAGTGATAAAATGTAACCTCTATGCTACTATTTTATGTAAAAAAAAACAAACAAACAAAAAAACTGCAGCTAACATTTGCATTAATTTCAGCCAATTTACACAGCTGGCTGGGTCTTCATTTGGGTTACTGGGAACATCTGATTGGTCTCTAATTTGCCTGAGCACTCTCACTCAATTTATTATTCATAGAATTACATTTTTCTTACACTGTATCTACATCAAACTAATAGCAATTGATATATTAGTTAGCTCTCAAAGGCTCGTGGCAAGCTCTTTGTCTTATATCTTAGGTTCTCAATGACTGGAATGTGACTCAAAAACTGTCCAAACAGTTTTTGCTAAATGTCCACAATGTTCTGAACTTGCGGTTCTGAACCTGTCATTCATTTACTCTCCTCCACCCTCTACCCTCCACTTACCACCTTCCCCTGAAATAAAAGCAAAATGCGGGGAACAGTGTGTACAGTCCACATCTGGTTTTATGTCTCAGATATTTTTTTTCTAAAATAAAAAATCTAAATATTAATTTCCTATAATACCATATTACTAGTAGTATGTTACTGACTAGATATGCCAAACTAAAGGAAGGTAGAAACATATAAATGGTTTCTTTAGGGCAGTATAAACCAACATCCTAATCAATTATTAAATAATTTACACAGGAAGACGTAATGTTGAATAGCTGATATTTCATTTGATTTATTTAACATGGCAGATTTGATTGATTCTTCTATACTTGTGAATCTTTATACAGATTTAGAGATGTGGTTTTGGTTGGATGACAGAAGAAGGGAAGCTAGAGAGAGGTGTGTGATAGTTAGTTTATGCTATTACAGCTGAGTCAATTTATGGAGGTATTTGCCTACAGAGGGTCTACAGAAAGGGCCTTTCAAGCAATGAAAACATGCTTCCATATAGTCCTCCCTTCTTGATGTGGATGATGCTGTGCTTCAGTTGAAAGCTATTGGGCTGGAACAAAGAAGACTGCAGAGTTGACCAGCAATTGGAAAAGTGCATAAAAAACATCAAAGATTAAAAATACGCCATAAAAAGCACAGACAGTGGCTGATGCAGAGATTTTTCATTGTTTATAATGCTTGGTTTCACACTTTGTGTGTTACAACTTCGCTTTTCTCCAAGGCTAACTGATGGACAAACAACAGCATGTAAAATGTTAACTCACGGACAGGTTGTACCACACATTTTTGACACTGTCTCCATCTGATAACAGACGCTCACTGCAAGTAGAGGGGAGTCTGCAGCTGAACAGGCTGCCACCACTGATGCATAATTTCCCTATAAGATTGCATCTCTGCTTCCTGGTCTCAGCTCTGCATAGTCATGGTTTGGGGGTTTGATAAATTTGGCCGAAGTTGTAGAAATGAGATCTACAACAAGACAATATTTTCCCCAGAAAATTTTCAAATTATCAATAAATCCTTTCTTATTTTCTGGACACCACCTAGTTAGCCAGAGGTTGAACAACGACATGTGGGTATACCTGTCATCGCTGCTGAAATTGGGCTGAGAAAAGTTAAAAGTCCAATATTGTTCTGGCATATTTAACACACAAAGTCTACACTTAACCTTCATCAGCAGTTTCAAATTTGTGTCAATGTCATCTGTTCTGGGCCCTGGAACACATGTTAATTATTTTTACTTTTACATGCATGGCTACAGCATCCTGGCTAGTTATAGGATTATTTTCAATAGTGTAGAGGCAGCCGTCTAATTCACTGAGCCTGGCCTCCAAAGCAACAAACACAGTGCATTTATAACCAATACCATTAATAAATAAATGAGGCCAAGGAGTAACTAAACACCACAATGGCCCCGTCCTGTGACACCTGGGATATAAGTGATCCAACTACAAGAAATACAGTTAACACTATTCTACAGAACAGTATTACCAGTTCCAGCAGTACCAAAAAAAATGACATCACAAGCACCATCCAACTCATCAATACCACGTTTATCACTTGAACCACTACTCCAAACATTGGCAGCAGAATCACAATCAACACCACCAGCACCCAAACCACAAGAACAACCTGCATCACCAGAACTACCAGCAATACTACAATGATACAGGCAAGTCCAAGACTCTAAGCTTAGGTATGTACATTCAGATGTACTATATATCTAAATGGCATGCTATAACATATTAGCATACTAGCCTGTACTAATTAGCTCAAAGCACAATCTTATCAGGAGATTACTGCTAAACATTTTCTTCTGCTGCTTGCACAAAATAAAAATACTGGTGAAAAATTTAGTGTAAAGTACTTTGTGGTTATGTGATATCCCTGAAACCTTTAAAAAGTTTTAACTGACACTATCCACCTCTTAAAATTAACGTCATTAGCCATTTCCAGGTCCAACTCTTCTTTGATTCCCAAACTCAAACACTGTGATATCACTGAGAATTAAAAATTACCAAAATCCTTTCATTTTCAATAATATTTTCAGTGTCTGCTCTCCCAGATGTTACAGTACTGATGCAATGGATACTGATAAAAAAGACAAAAGGCTGACAGCCTAGCAGGGCAGTATTAAACTTGCAGACAACAGGGTAATTTAAACAGTTGCACGATTTTACCTCTTTTGTGTAAAGCGAAACACAGTACTGTGCAGTACTATGAAAAAGTCTTGAGTCACCCTTGATTTCTTTAAATTTTTCTGGGAAAATAGGAAACGGGTGTAGTGATTTATTGAAATGTGAAAAACATAAATGAAATGGGCAAAAAAATACACAAGGGAAAAAAAGAGTTTGTACAATTCTAGCCTGAAAATGGCCACTGGATTTTCAGTCCAGTTCTTGTGTAATCTGGCATACCTCAAAATTTTCTCTTCTGGCTTCTTGACAGCCACTTTCCACTAAGGCCCCGTTTACACATCTACGTTTTCCCTTAAAAACGTATACTTTCCCCTTCGTTTGCACCTTTCGTTTACACACAAACGGAGATGTCGCCTCTGAAAACGATTCTTTCTAAAAACTCCGGCAAAAGTGGAGATTTTGGAAAACGCCGTTTTCGTGTGGCAGTGTGGACTGCAAAAACTGAGGTTTTTGAAAACGGTGACGCATTTTAGTCATGTGATGCAGTCATGTGACCAATTCAACTAGATGGCGGACGGCATTGTACAGCAGTTGTTTTGTTTGCTCTCAATTTTGACGGCCCTATTAAAGATTAATATCAGTTTGTACATGCTCCAGATAGCTTTTCTTCAAAGAAGACGGAATGTAAAGTAAATAAGTAAATAAACGGCAGACCGAAATGACGCAGGTCGAATCGTCTTACGTTTCACGCATGCGCGGTACAGGAACGTAAGCGTTTTCGGAAACGATTGAAAACGATAGTGTGGACGTGGAGCGTTTTTAGACGAAAACGCCGTTTTCAAATTTATCCGGAGTAGTGTAAACGTAGTCTGAGACAGTACTGTAGATGGATCACCTGGAGAGTCAGATGCATCTTTCATGTTTTGTGTCTGGTCTTTGCTGGATTTGTTTCCAATTTCTTAAGAACATGACTGCCTGATACAGTTCATCTGCTGTAGATTGTTTTTTTTTAGGCCTGCCACGTCTTCTTTTGACCTTCATTTATCCAATTTCCACACATTTTTAAGAACACATTGCACATCATGCGAAGATATATCAAATTTTCAGCTAACAGCTCTTTGGGAATCACCTTGTTAGTGCAAAACTATAATTTTATGTTCCTCAGACTGTGATATCTTTGGCATTTTCCATAGATTCAACCAGTAGCAGATGTAGAAAATTTTACAAGGGGGAGGGGTAAAGGAGAGGCAAGAGGTCTAGGCAGGGTGGTACATACCTCTTCAGTGAAGTATGTGAAAATCCCTTATATGTAAATGGAGTCAACCAGTTATCCACAAAAACACCTTAAAACTATTTATTGTATCATTATCTCTTCTGGATTAAACTAAAGAAATCGGAACAAATGTTGTCCTATAGTAACAACATCCTTAATATACAATTAAAAATTGGTTCAGTCTTATTAAGTGGCTTAACAAAAAACAAAAATCAGCCATTGTCCAAACCTGGAGAACTTATTACTCAGGACCACTTTTTTAAAACATTACAAGTGTGACTCCTTGGAAGTAATGAGAGGTGGCTGAAGACTTTTTTTTTTTTCACTATTACTTCACAGCTTTGAGTCAAAGTATATCAACACCATTGAATGTTTTAAGCTTATCTGCTGGTTGAGAAGGCCTGAGCCATGTTCTAAATGTTTGTGCTGCTCTCTGCTGGTGCAAAATAATAATTACAATTATCATTGGTTTAATGTTTGATTAATTATTTGCATATAAACTGGCCACAAATAGATAAACTCTATTTAAATGGGATAGAATAAATGACACAGATATTCAAAACACAAAATTACAGCTAAAGCTTATTTTGTAATATAGTAAAGTGACAAAACTTCATCTCTGAATTATTACAGGAACATCTTAGATCAAAAAGTAAGATGAAGTCATTATAAAAAAATCAACTACAGATGAATTTGGTCATTTCTAGTCAGACTTTCTGTCTTCACTTGTTCATATTATGATGAACACAGCCTCATAATGTGAATGTACTATTTTATGAGGTTTTGAAAGTGACATCATGAAGCCTCGCCCCCCCAGGCTTTTATAATTAGTCACCTACAGTCACAGGCAGCCATACACACTACAGCTGTCTACAGGGATCAAAGAGCACAAAGCTACAGCCACACAAGCGTTTGTGAAGCCATACAGCGAAAGGAAAACTATGATGAGGGTCAGTCGTCAAACTCTGATAACATGTAAGTAAACATTAAAACAGGCTCCTTTCTGATTTACCTATATCTCTTTTTAAAGTAAAGATCTTGAGTAAGTGACTGAAGCGCCATGTGAACTACCATGTTTATTGTTAGTATTTTTTAGATTATAAGTGCAGACATTGCTCCCTTTATTAGCTGATCTGTAAATTATTTGAACTGAAGCTGCTATGCTGAAGTCAGCCTTTGCAGTATCTCTAAAAACAGCCTCTTTTCACTGGTTCAAACAGCTTGTTAGAAGTGAACTTTCAGTGTAAGAAGGTTAAACTCAGACCTGCTAGAAGTTACACAACACCATGCTTTTTTTAATGTTTGATTTGTTAAGGAAGTAAATGACACATTTCTACCGGTCTGAACTGAGTGATGATGGCATGTGGCGCTAAAGCTCTCAGACAGGAAATGTGTTGTTTTTTTCTTTTTTTCTTTTTGACTCGGCACTATTTTGAAACCTTTGGGTTGGATCTTTATCACAGAGTACTGCATCATCACTTTAATGTTTCTTTCTCCCAAAGGTGGTAAAATAGATAGTTTATTTTCATTTGATTCTCTTTTTTAAATTAAACTTTTAAAACTGTGATCAAACAGCTACCATAGAAGGAGGAAAAACGATACATTCATCATACTAGATCCCTGCTCTGACTTCCTTTACACTGACAGAAACACGGATGGCAAGACTGTGTCTGTGATGAATTATGTGCTTCACAGACTGTAAACTTTAAGCCTTTCTGGTCTTTTATGCGCATTAAATGTCAAATCAAAAGATGGGGGAGCTGATATTTCATGGTTCCACCAGATAAATTACCACGACTAACCATGACCAACTACATTCTGATTACACAATGGTAGTGGTAGAAGAGGTATGTATATATAAAAAGTAGAGTTGGGCAAAATTAATGTGGCTTCAATCCAACTAAGGAAGTGAGATACTGCTCATACCTAAGTGACATTAGGCCTACCTTAAACTTTAAAAAAAAGAACGTATTTCCTGTGGTCATAGTGAAATGTAGGGTTCTTTTCCCACAGGCTTCAGTGCAGTCTGACATTTTTGCAGCCAGTTTTAGCCTGCAGGACATTAGAAAGAATGCAAGGTGTTCCCCCTTTAGCTTCAGACCTGGAGGCCAAATCCATCTTTTATATGTAGTTTATAGGTTTATTGTATAATTTATATAGTTTATTGCATGCAGACTCAGTGTCTTTAGTCCTTGAAAACAGCTCAGTGTTGTATTTGCCAAAAACAAAGTGTTTCACAAAAAAGATTGATACATATTTTAACAGTAATAGATGCTTTCAGCTTCTCTCTAATTTTCCAAGAGGTCACCAAAGCGGATGAAGCTACACATTTGATTTGGCACTGATGTTACACCAGATCCCCTTCCTGATGCAACCTTACTATATACCTATGCTTGGGACCAGTACTGTTAGTATGAGCCTAGGGTTTGTGTCTCCTAAACAAATAAAAACAGCTTCTAAAATGTACTTTTAATTGATATGAGTTCAATAAACTCCAAATAAAGCTGCACACTGTATTTTTTTAACTAAATATGGGTAAAGGAAGAGGAAATATTAACTTTGAGCATTTCTTATTCTAAATGGATGTTTAGTGCATGTGTGCCTTTTATAGTAGAATTAGTCTAATGTTTTGTTGATTGTAAGATAAAAGCCCACTTTAAACCTGGGGTATAAAATCTGCACTGCTCAAAAAAATAAAGGGAACACTTAAACAACACAATGTAACTCCAAGTCAATCACACTTTTGTGAAATCAAATTGTCCACTTAGGAAGCAACACTGACTGACAATCAGTTTCACATGCTGTTGTGCAAATGGAATAGACAACAGGTGGAAATTATAGGCAATTAGCAAGACATCCCCAATAAAGGAGTGGTTCTGCAGGTGGTGACCACAGACCACTTCTCAGTACCTATGCTTTCTGGCTGATGTTTTGGTCACTTTTGAATGCTGGCGGTGATTTCACTCTAGTGGTAGCATGAGACGGAGTCTACAACCCACACAAGTGGCTCAGGTAGTGCAGCCCATCCAGGATGGCACATCAATGCGAGCTGTGGCAAGAAGGTTTGCTGTGTCTGTCAGCGTAGTGTCCAGAGCATGGAGGCGCTACCAGGAGACAGGCCAGTACATCAGGAGACGTGGAGGAGGCCGTTGGAGGGCAATAACCCAGGAGGAGCACTGCTAGAGCCCTGCAAAATGACCTCCAGCAGGCCACAAATGTGCA